>NW_026470156.1:0-30077 GCF_026875155.1 Cherax quadricarinatus | reverse complement strand
ACCAAAGGAATAAAGCCGTTTCGTAGGGGATGGGAAAAATTCGGTTTCCCTTTCAGAGTTTTAAGTCTTAAAAAAAACCCGTCGTAACGTTAATGGATCTCGAGTAAACCAATTTCCATATCAAAAACTAATAATTTTCTTAAGTTTAAACATTTTTGTATATATTTTACAGTGTTCCCCATTATATCTTTGAACTTTTTCTGAAAAGTATTGGAGGGCCCGAAAGTCACAAAGACCCCAGATTTACATTGTCTAATTCTTCTTTAACATTTTTTTCCAAATTTTATTCCCCCAAAAGGGATCAAACAACCCCCCAGTTGTATTTGAATTTGGGAAATAATTTTTTTTGTTTTTTAAAAGGATCCCTAAGGGAAGGTTAGGCAATTTGGAAGTAAATTTGTTAATGAATAAAAATTTTCCAAAATATTTTTTAAGTTTTAAATTTTTTTGATTATTTAAAAGGTTTAACGGAGCTTAATTTGTTTGTTTATTAAAAAAGGAATTTGTAAATGAATTATAATTTAATTAGGGGGACGAGGACAAAAGGAAGGTGAACCAGACCCAGCAGGATCATTTTAAAAATCTCCGAGTAAATAAAGATGAATGAGCAACTATTCAGGCATTGGTGTCATGGTTTATGTTTCTTTGGGCTACCCCTTGACTTTTGTTATCCCTGTCTCGTACTTTATTACACGCCCATCTCACTGAACCCAAAAACTTGTCAAAAATACTCCCGGGCAAGTGAAAAATTTACCTTCTAAATTCACTGAATTTTCCTACGTAAATCCCCCCAAAAGTTTTACTTTGAGTATGAGTTTTTTTCCCCCTTTTTTCTTTTTTTTTTCTCTCCCCCTTTATCTCTCTCTCTCTCTCTTCTCTCTTTTTTTGTTTCTTGGGAGGGACGTAAGGGAGGGCCCCCATACGTATTTGAATATTAAGACCGTCATAAAATGCTACCTACTTCCCCCCCGTCTGGCTTTCTTGGTCCCGGGTGAATATTTGCCTTAAAAAACGAAAGGATGCAACCTGTCTTTTTGCGGAATTGGATTTTTCCTGCTTCTGAGGGGAAGCCTGCGGGGAATTAGTTAAACATAATTCACCAAATGCCCGGTTTATACCCTTTAAAACTCCATTTTGTAGGGGATGGGCTCTTATTATCCCGGGATGTATTCAGTACCAGCCAGAGTGCTGTGTTAAAGGCGTTAGGAAAAATTAATTCATTGTTTTAAAATATTCTTTATGGAGGAAACCGTGATATTTTTCATTCACAGGCCCAGCTGCTATTAAATCTAAAATTTAAATTAAAAGTTTGATTTAAGCAGAAAAATGAAGTTGTTTGAATCCTTTGACGTTCCATAACAATTTTGGGGGGCGAGTCACAGTATACATCAGGCGTTCCATTGTCATCCAAAATTCTTCTTATTTCCTACATGTGGGACACCAACCGTTACTAAGGACAGCAGGGACCGTGGGTGTCCCAGGACTTGTGATAAAAACAGCAACTTCCCAACTCAGGACCGCCACGACCTCAAGGTGCCAAAAGAGAGGGGAAGTAATTGAGGAGGCTAGCGACGCCCCCAAACGCTCGAGGGCAGTGATCTGGTGCTTCGAGACTGTGAGGAAATCCTATCGCAGCCACTGGGGTCGCTGATCATCCCCTGGTGCTAAACTGCCCAAGGACATCAACCAAGACCTACCAATGGGCCCCCCAAAAAATGACCCCAAATGAAAAAAAGACCCAGGCACCCAGCCGTCCACCGGAAGAAGTATGAAAAGAGAAAGGGAGCTCTACACCACCCATTACAAGGAAAAGGAAATTCAATTAAAAGGGCAGACATCAAGGCACTAGACCAAAAATTGGGGTTCTAAAGTCTCAACAAACTCACTAGGTTCCCAGCCTCAATATGGCACCTGGAGGCTTAAATTTCTGTTATTATTACGGTGACCTAAGACTATTGTTAGTAGTTGGTACACACTGGGTTCTGAACTTTCAGGGGGGGGGGCGTCCAGAAGGAAAGGGGATAAACTAAGATGTCATGTGTTTTCAAGAGTGGTTATCAGGGGGCGTCGACACTTCAGTTTTTCTGAACTTTGGCCCCTGACTTCTCCTCATTTTTTTTTTTAAATTCGTTAAACATACCTTTAGCCCCCCCTGATATAAACTGGGTTCACTCTTCCAAGTAAATGATCGTATGGCGAGTAATTGTTCTGCCTTAAATGTTGAAAATTATAAGTGTAGCTGTGGGTGGGTGTTACTTTACGATGTTATTTCCCCAAGGGAGAATTGTTGATATGAGGGGGTTCCCAGTGTTGATCACAGTTCAAAAATATAATTTACTTTTTTTTTTTTAAATCTGTTACGAAAATTTCCTTTAATAAATGTTTTTAAAATCTTTGATTTTTTAAATCTCATGTATAACTTCTCCGTTCTTTTTTCATTTTGTTTATTTTGGGACTTTTCTTTTTTTTAGTTTCCCTAAAGTGTCATGTTTAAAAAGTTTTAACCAAAACCTTCCACATAACCACCCACACAAACCACACCCCCTCCCACACAACCCCAAACTCGCCCTCCCAACCCCCCCCCCCCAGAAAAACAAACCCCCCAATTAAACACATCCCCCCAACCCCCCCCAAAAACCCCCCAAGATACCCCCACACACCCCCCACACCAACACCCCCAACACCAAAAAACCCCCAAAATTTAAAATTTAAAAAAATTTTTTAAAAAAAAAAAAAAGTTTAAAATATCACAAAATTTTAATTTTACACATATACCCCCCCAATTTTAAAAAACGAATTTTAATTTGGGAAAAAGGGAACTTTTGGGGACGGTGGAAGTTTGGAAAACTCATTGGGGTTTTTTAAAAATTTTTGTAATTTTTTTTTTTGGGTGAATTTTTGGAAATGTTAATGATTTAAAAATTTTTGGGAAAATTTTTAATATTTTTTAATTTTTTTTGGCATCGGGGGGGGTTTTTAAAAGGGCGGGGGTTTTTTAACTTTATTTGGGGGGAAATTTTTTTTAAAAAAACGGGGGTTTTTAAAATTTTGGGGGGTTTCTGAAAATGGGGTGGGGGTGCTTGTAATGCCGGGGGGGGTAAACTACGGGGGTTTTTTTACATTTGGGGGGGGGGTTTTTAAAAATTGCTGGTAAGGGGGGGGGTTAAATAAATGGGGGGGCGTGTACCTTTGGGGGGGTGCTGGTTAAAGATGGGGGTTTTGTAATTGGGGGGGTTTTTTTAAATACGGGGTTGTTTAAAAGGGGGGGTTTTTATTTTACATGGCCTTTGGGGTGATTTTTAATTTTTTTTTTAATCAAAAGTAAATTTTAAAAAAAAAAAATTTTTTTGGGGGAAAATTTATTTTTAAAACCAACCCGGGCGTAGTAAATACCCCGGGTTTACAAAAAAATTCTTGTAAAAAAATAGAAGTTGCATCTTTGTTTTGGGGGGGGGGGATTTTGCTTTTCATCCCCCAATTTTTTTTTAAAAAGGTTTTTAGCGCCCCAAAAGGGAAAGCCTTTTTGTTTGGTTTTTTTTAAACAATTTGGGGTTATTTTAATAAATGAATTAGGAAAAAATTTGGTGGGGTTTAAGGAAAATTTTTTAAAAAGGGGGGTTTAGGTTTTTTTGGATTTTTTCTGGTTGGGTTTAAAAAAAAAAACTGGTTTTTTAAAAAAAATAATTTAATTTTTTTAAAAAATTTATTTTTAATTTTTTAATTTTAAAATTTTGTCTGGAATCAAACTTGGGTTTTTTTTAAATAGCCGTTTTTTGAAAAAGGGTTTAAAAGGGGTTTTGCAAATTTCCCAAAAAATTCTGTAAAAAAAAAATTTTTTCATTTTTTTTTTGAAAATTTTGTTAAATCTAAAATTTTTTTTGGGTTGGAAAAAAATTTTGTTTTTAAAAAGGTTGGGTTTTTTTAATTTTTTGGGGCAAAATTATAAAACATAAATTTGAAAAAAAATTTTAAATTGAAAATTTTGAAAGGGCTTAATTTTTTAAAAGGAAAGCCAGAATTCTTTTTGGCCCAAAATAAAATTTTTTAAAATTTTTTTTTTATTATAATTTATATTTTATTTTTAAATAAATTTTGGCCCAAAACGGAAATTGGATTTGGTTAAAAAAAGGGAAAACCCCCCAAAAAATTATTTTTTTTAAAAATTTTTTTTTAAAATTCTGAAAAACAAAAAAATTTTTCACTTTTTTTTTTAAAAAAAAAAACCCCCCCCAAAAAAAAAAAAAATTTTTTAAAAAAAAAAAACTTTTTTTTAAAAAAAACAAACCAAAAAAACAAACAAAAAAAACAAAAACAAACTAAAAAAAAACAAAACAAAAAACCCAAACCCTTTTTTCCCCAAAAAAAAACAAAAAAAAAAAATTTTTTTTTAAAAAAAAAAAAAAAAAAAAAAAAAAAAAATTTTAAAAAAAAAAAAAAAAAAAAAAAAAAAAAAAAAAAAAACAAAACAACCACCAAAAAAAAAAAACCACAAACAAAAAAAAAAAAAATTTTTTCCCCCAATTTTTTTTTAAAAAAAATTCAAAAAACAAAAAACCACAAAACCCCCCCCCAACCCCCACAAAAAAAACCCCCCAAAAACCCCAAATTTTTTGGGAAATAAAATATCCTTTTAAAAGGAATATTTAAAATTCCCCCTTTTTTCTTTTAAATTCAAAAAAAAATTTTTATTCCCAACCCCCAAATAAAAAATTGGGTTTTTTACCCCCCAAAAAAATTTAATCCTTTTTTCCCAAACAAAATTTAAATTTTTAAAAAAATAAAAAAAAAAAATTTTTTTTAAAACCCCCCAAAAAAAAGGGAGGAAAGAAAGAATTTTGGGAAATTAAGGCCCCAAAAAGGTAAAAAGAAAATAAGATTAAAAAAAATAATGATTAGAATGGAAAATTTAAGCCAACAGTAAGAGTTTTTTTTAAAAGATTTTAAAATTGAAAAAAGTTAAGCAAGTCCTTTGGTCGACAGGAATAAAATTTTAAAATTTTTTTTTCCAAAAAAGCAGTTTTGACAATAATATGAATATTCCTTTGGTTTTATAAATTAGATCCTTTTTAAAATTAATAAAATTTTGGGGAAGTTTTAAATTAATACCGGGAAAAAAAATTTAATTTTTTAAATTTTTTGGGGTAGAATAGCTTGGGGGTAGTTGTGCAAAGGGACCTACCCAAGTTGGGTCGCCGCCCCGCCCACGTTTTTTAACGTTGTGGGATCTATAGTGAGGTGTGGCCGTCCCCTTTTTTATAGCTTCCTTGGATGCTTCACTTTCATAGTTCCTTGAAAAATGGGGAAGTCACAAAAAAGCGTTTGGGAAATTTTTCTCTATTTTTTTCAGAGTGGTTGTTTTGTTATTTTGAAAAAAACCTGTTTCTGTGATCTTATTGAATATTATTATTTTATATATATATATATATATTTTATTTATATATATATTATTTTTTATATTTTATATATATAATATATATATATATATGTGGGGGGTGGGTGCTTCCTCGTTCTCTTTGCCCCCTTTTGGAGAGTTTTGGGATGTCCCGACCGAAAATATCCCATTAAAGATGTGTTTAAATTGTATGCACTTGTGTACTTTAACCCTAAGAACTGCATTTCTTTCAACAGGGCAGGAGCCCCATCAATACATCAACAACATATCTTTGACATGTGGGTCAGTAAAACGATAAAAGCGGGAAAAGTTCACTCTCGGTATACGATAAAATTTAGGGGGTTAAAAGCGTTAAAGAAAACTTTTGGGCACCCATTTTCTTGCGGGAAAAAAAGTCCTTCACAAAAAAAATTTTTGTCGGGAAAATTAAAATACGTCATTCACCCGGAGACAAAAAAGCCGTTTGTGGGGGATGGGAAAAAATTTCCGATTCCTTTCAGAGAATTTACGTTTTTAAAAAAATTCCGTGTAACGTTTTTGGGGATCTCGAGTGAAACCAAAAATTCCCATATCAAAAACAAATTTTAATTTTCTCAAAAGTTTAACTTTTTGTATATTTTTTCTCCCGTTTTTCCCATTATATTTTTAAAACTTTTACTGAAAAAAAGTCTTTTGGGGGCCCAAAAAAGTCTACAAAGATACCAGAGGGTTTGCAATTGTTTTTAATTCATCTAAAAACACATTTGCCTTTTAGTAGAGGGGAGGTTTTCGGGGAATAATTTTAAATTTTGTTTTTTTGAAAGCCCTTCCCAAAGGGGAAAGGGGGCTTAGGGGGTTGTAAATTTAAATTTGTTTAAATGAATGGGGGAAAAATTTTCACCCATTTAAAATGTTTTAGGTTTAAAAATTGTTGGAAAATTTTAAAAAAATTTTGGAAGGGGGACAAAAAAGGGTGGGGCTTCCCCCATGGGAACGGGAAATAAAGGATTTTTTAAAAGTTTTAATAAACCCGAAATTTACCATTTTTAAAATTTCCCATTTTCACTTTTAAATTTTTTAATTGGTTTTATTTTTTTTTCGATTACTCGCTCACCTTTTGGGGGAACCCCCTTTGATACCTCCTTAAATAATTTTGAGCAGGTTTAATTTGATCTTGCTTTTTATTTTTTAAGCGAACTTGAAATTTTTAAAATTTATATAAATTTTAATTAGTGGACGGGGGGAAAAAAGGGAAAGGGTTTTGAACCGGGAGCTCATCGGGATTTTTTTTTTAAAATTTATTCGATTTAAAGAGTGAATGGCCTATTGGGGCATCTGGGGTTTTCACCCGGTTAGGGTTTTTTATGGGCACTCCCTTGGGACCTTGTTACCCCTGTCCTTTTCTTTATTACCCCATCCCTCTCACTGGAATCCAAAAAACCTTGGTCAAAATTAAATATCTCCCTGGGCAAGTGGAAAAAAAAACCCTTTCTCTAAATTCACGGAATTTCCCTACGTAAATACCCCAAAAATTTTTACTCTTGAGTTTTGAGTTTTTCTCTCCCTTTTTTTCTTTTTCCCCCCTCTCTTCTCTTCCTCTATCCCCTCTCTCTTCTCTCTCCCCTTCTCTTCTCTCTCTCATCTCTCTCTCTCTCTTCTCTTTCTCCTCTCTTTTCTTTTGTCTTTTCTTTCTTGGGGGGGGCCCGGAAAAGGGGGGCCCCCCATAGTATTGGGTTGAATATTAAGTTCCGTCATAAAATTTTGTTTCCTATAACCCCCGGTCTGGCTTTTTGGGGTCCCGTGGTGAATATGTTCCCTTTTAAAACGTATGGTTTGCAACGCTGTCTCTCTGCGGGAATTGTATTTTCCCTGCTTCTGAGGGGAAAAGGGCCTTGCGGAAATTAGTTAAACATAATTACCCGAAATTGCAACGAGTTTTTTTATCCTTAAAGTCTGCATTATTCGTGGGGGACGGGGTACTTTTTTATATCCCGGGATGTATTCAGTAGCCAGCCAGAGTGCTGTTTTAAAAGGCGTTAGGAATAACATTACATTCATTGTTTTAAAAAATATTCTTTATGGAAAAAACCCCGTTGATAGGGTTTGAAATTCACGGCCCCCAGCTAAAATTTTTAGTTTTCAATCGAATTATAAAGGGTTGTGATTTTTAAGCTTTAAAAGGAAGTTGTTTTGAATCTCTTTGCCCGTTTCCCACCTAAAAATGTTTGGGGGCGAGTCCCCGTATACATCAGGGTTCCATTGTCATCCAAAATTTTCTTATTACCCCGCATGTGGGCACCAACCGTTTAAAAGGACAGCGGGGCCCGGGTCGGGTGTTCACAGGATCATTGTGATAATAACAGCAATTCCTCAACTCGGTGCCGCCACGCCCTAAAATTTGTGCCAAAAGGGAGCGGAAGAAACTGAGGAGGCTAGCGACGTTCAAACGCTTCGGGGGTCAGTGATCTAAGCGTGTTACGAGTTTCTGCTGAGGAACATGCCTATCGCAGCCACGGGGGTTTCGACTGATCATCCCCTGGCTGTTTAAAAACTGCCAATGGCCCATCGAAAAAAGACCTACCAAGGGGCCCCCCAAAATAAACCCTCAATTTGAAAAAAAAGAGACTCCGGGGCCTCCGAGCTCGTCCCCCCGGAAAAAAGTTGAAAAGAAAGACGGAGTCTACCCCAAAACCTCATCTACATGGGATAAGGCAATTAAAACCGGGAAAGGGCAGACACCCAAGGGCCCACTAGCCCAGAAGATTGAGGTTCTAAAAATTCTAAAACGAAGCCCCCACTGGGTTCCCCAAACCTAAAAATATGGCAAACCTGGAGGCTTAACATCTTTGTTATCTACATCACGGGTGAACCTAAAGGGCTGTTTGTTTTTTTTCCTTTGGCTACTTTCATGGTGTTCTGAACTTTTTCAGGGAATTTCCAAAAAGGCAAATAGGATAAAACAAAGATGTCTGTTTTTTTTCCGGGAGTATTTATCGGAGGGCGTCAGCCCACTTCAGTTTTCGAAATTTTGGTCACCTGACATTTCTATCAATTTTTTTTTTTCTAAATATCTTATACAAACTGTATGTCCACCCCCCTTGTTTTTAATTCAAACATGATTTTGCACTTTCCTTGTGAAAATTAGATCGTAATGGCGAGTAAATTTTTTTTCGGGCCCGGGAATTTGTTGACATTATAGCTGTGAGCTGTGGGTGAGGATGCTTCTTATCGGGGTTGTTTTTTACCCCGATGTGAAATTGTGCCCGAATAGTGAGGGGTGTTGCCAGGTGTTGGGTTCACACCTTTCTTAAATATACTCTAACCCTTTTTTTTTTTAAATCTGTTCTACGAAAAAATTTCCGTGTAATAAATGTGTTAGTAATCTTTTAGTTTTTTTAAACTCCTGTTTTAAATTAACCCTTTTCCGTTCAAATTTTACTTTTTTATTTTGAACTTTTTTTTTAAAACTTTTTATAAAAATGTTGCGTTTGAAGGGTGGGGTTTCAGGGCCAAAACACAGCACGTCTCCCCAAAAGCATCCCCACTTTTTCAAAAACTCCACGAGAGCATCCCCAAAACAGACATTTTTCCCAAACCCCAGTAAAATCCTCCAATCACAGTTTACATCCTCCAAAACACAGTCACCAAAGCCCGCAGTCTCCCCAAAATGCCCCCCCCCACCCTCAGATAAACATATCCCCCACCTAAACACATCCCCACAAACACCCTACCCCCAAAGAATACCCCCAACACCATACCCCCCACAAACTCCCCAAAGCCCCCACACACACATACCACCCCACATATATTTATTTTTATATATATATATATATATATATTATAATAAAATATATTATATATATATTTTTTATATATATAATATTGCACACTTTTACCCCCCACACATTATACACCCACACACCCAATTTTTTGATATGGGAAACAGGAAAAATGATGGTACGCTGGAAGTTGAAAAAATCAGGGGAAAAAACCGGTTGGGCATAAAAATACAGTGGACCCTCAATTTTTGTAGTGGGCCCTTTTTTGTATGCAAAACTTTTTTTAATTGTAAAATATATTTTTTTTTTAATATTTTGGGGGTATGGAATGGTTTAAAATTTGGGTTTTCATTTTTCCTAAAGGGAAATTTTTTAAAAAAAAAATACAAATTTTTTAGATAAAAATAGTTTTGCATCAGAAAAGGCACTACTAAATTCGGGGTTCCACTGTTTTATTCAGCCCTTTGAGTAAATCAGGAGTGAAAAAAACCTTTAATAAAGAAATTTGGGAGAGGAGGTTCCATAAACCCCTTTGCTTTAATAAAAAATTACGATAAGGATTTCGAAGCCAAAGGGAGAGTGAACCCCAGTGTGACCAGTGAAAAGCGGGGTCAGGAGCTAAAATAGGTCCCTTCAAAAACAATTCAAAAATTTAAAGTTTATTTTTCTATAAGGATTCAATGCTGGTTTTCAGAAAAATTTTTTTTTTTTTGTTTGGTTTACATGGGAGTTTAAAAAAAATGATTACAGAGTGTACCACTGAAAACCTTGCCTGGGGTAGGCATTTCGGGCAGACTTAGTTTTATTCTTAATTGTAAAATATTACAAATTATGAGGTAAGTTGGTATTATGGCTAAGTGACTAAATACTAGTTTGTGAGTTTAGCAATGTGAATGCTTTTGTTTGGCACAGTACATAGTTTCAGTATTGGAGTATCACAGGATTCATTATTTTAAGATTGAGATTAATATTTCTGTTTATGGTCAAATGAGTGAGTGAGTGTAAGTGTGAACCACCAGGTGGTATTCGTGTAGTTAGTTGACGGGGTGTATCAGGGAGATAAGATGTTTTCTAATGGTAGTTTTGAAGGTGATGAATGTGTCTGCAGTTCTAGAGTTCTCAGGTAGGGTGTTCCAGATTTTAGGGCCTTTGACATACATTGAATTTATGTAAAGGTTTAGTCGGAAACGGGGAATGTCGTAGAGATGTTTGTGTCTGGTGTTATGCCTGTGGGTTCTGTCACAACTATCAAGAAAGCGTTTTAGGTCAAGGTTGATATTAGAGTTTAAGGCCCTGTAGATGTAGATTGCACAGTAGTAAGTGTGGATGTACTGAACAGGGAGTAAGTTTAGATCTATGAAGAGTGGGGGGGTGTTTTGCCAGGGATGGGATTTAGTGATTATTCTTACTGCAGCTTTTTGTTGGGTTATTATTGGCTTTAGGGGTGTTGCTGCAGTTGATCCCCAAGCACAAATAGCATAGGTAAGGTATGGATAAATAAGTGAGTGGTATAGTGTGAGAAGGGCATTTTGCGGCACGTAGTATCGTATCTTGGAGAGAATCCCAACCGTTTTGGATACTTTTTTGGTTATATGCTGGATATGGGTGCTGAAATTCAGGTTGTTGTCAAGGTATAAGCCTAGGAATTTGCCCCCATTATGTCTGGTAATTAGAGTGTTGTCAATCTTAATGTTAATTTGTGCATCTCCTGCTCTGCTACCCAACATAATATAGTAGGTTTTGTCAGTGTTAAGCGTAAGTTTATTGGCTGTCATCCAAGTCGATATTTTGATCAGCTCCTCGTTCACAATGGTGTTGAGGGCGGCAAGATTAGGATGAGAGATGACATAAGTCGTGTCGTCAGCAAAGAGAATGGGTTTCAGGTGTTGGGATACGTTTGGAAGATCATTGATGTATATGAGGAAGAGCAGGGGACCAAGGACACTTCCCTGCGGAACTCCAGTATCAAGTGGCCGTGTTGCTGATGCTGTGTCTTTAATGGTGACATACTGATACCTATTAGTAATGTAAGATTTGAAATAAGCAAGCGCATGGCCTCTTATACCATAATGATCAAGTTTGTGGAGTAGGATGTCGTGGTCTACTGTGTCGAAAGCTTTTCTTAGGTCAATAAAAATTCCTAGTGGATATTCCTTATTTTCCAATGCTGTGTAAAGCAGATCTAGCACACATTTTCCGTCCACCCACACATCCCTCCTTCACACACACACACACACACACATCCCCCTCTATACACATAACCCTCCATACATCCCCCCTTCACATACATATGACAGTACTAGCACACGTGAACAAATGTGATCCATAGTACTGTCTCCATGTCCTTTACTGCCCTAGACCAGCCCACATTTCCCTCCCCCTGTTGAAGATTGAGACACTTATGCAACATATGGGAATCTTCATTGAAGAAACGTTTCGCCACACAGTGGCTTCATCAGTCCAATACAAAGCAGAAAGGTGTAAGGAGAGGAGTTAGAGGTAATCAGTCCCTCAGCCTGGAATCAATGTGTTCAGTCCATTAATCTTGTAGAAAGTACAGCATAGGGCCAGGGAAGGGACTCATATACCGTAGTCAGGTGAGTGGAAGCAGGAGGAGGCGGGATCACAGTGGGACCATCCACGAGTAACAATACACAAATAAACTGCACATAGAAAGGAGGAGCTTACGACGACGTTTCATGTCTGCCAGATGTGATAAATAGTTTATCACATCTGTCAGACACTGCAACATCATGGGATCTTGTTACAAGGAATTCTTCAACACTTGTTCAACCTTTGGGCGAAAACCTACTTACACTCGTGGATGATCCCACTGTGATGCCGCCTTTTCCTGCTTCGACTCACCTGATTAGTATGTAAGCCACTTCTCTGGCCCTATGTTGTACTTTCTACAAGAGTAATGGACTGAACACATCGATTCCAGGCTGAGGGACTGATTACCTCAAACTCTTCCTCTGCTTACACTTTTCTGCTTTGTACTTGACTGATGAAGCCACTGTGTGGCGAAACGTTTCTTCAATAAAGATTCCCATATGTTGCATAAGGGTCTCAGTCTTCAACTTGTCGGTTTTCGTATATATTTTGGTAGAATTACCGACAATATGTAAAGTAAAGGGACACAGGTGCAACTAATGTGACATTTTATTGTGGCAACTTTTCGCTCTCCAGGAGCAAAACGTTGCCACAATAAACGGCTTGTACATTCGCTGCCTGGATGAGGTGGAGTGCAGTCGTGCTTTGCACCTCTCTACTGTTCTACCAAGCGAGCTACCCAGAGACAACATGGCGCTAGGTGTGCGCCGGTGAGTAAACACGGTGGGGATTGAGTTCCTCTGTGGGGCAATAATGCCTACGTCAGCCAAGGTGTTACTACCAGCAATTATACGTGAGGCCTACGGTATAAGGGACGAAGAATTATATGGAATGGCACTGAATGGTACATATAGACTTGTGAAAGTGCTCTCCGCTCCAGTGTATGAGTCGTCGGTGGATCGTTTTCAAGATGTCCGTATTCAAATTCAAATTCAAATTAAAAATTTATTCTCTATAAGGATTACAATGCTGAGTTTACAGAAATTTGGTTATTGTGTGGTTTACATGTAGTAAAATAGTGATTACAGAGTGTACCACTAGAACGCTTAGCATGGCTAGGCATTTCGGGCAGACTTAGTTTTATTCTTAATTGTAAAATATTACAAATTATGAGGTAAGTTGGTATTATGGCTAAGTGACTAAATACTAGTTTGTGAGTTTAGCAATGTGAATGCTTTTGTTTTGGCACAGTACATAGTTTCAGTATTGGAGTATCACAGGATTCATTATTTTAAGATTGAGATTAATATTTCTGTTTATGGTCAAATGAGTGAGTGAGTGTAAGTGTGAACCACAGGTGGTATTCGTGTAGTTAGTTGACGTGGTGTATCAGGGAAAAAAAATTTTTTTTCAATTATTTTAAGGTTGTTTATTTTCTGTTTAGGTCCAGAGGGTTTAGTTTTAGGGTTTAAACATTTGTTTTTGAAAAGGTTTAGTGCCCGGGGAATGGTAAGATGTTTTTTTGGTTTTTAGTGGGGGTTTTGCCCAAAAATTCAAAAAGGTTTTAGGAAAGGTTTTTTAGTTTAAAGGCCCCCGATAAGAATTGAAGTAGTAAAGGGGATGTCAAAAAGGGGATTTTGGTTTTGGGAAGGGGGGGGGTTTTTCCAAAAAGGTTTTATTTTTTTATTTTATGATTTTTTGGGGTATTATTGCTTTATGTGTTGCTGAAGGATAAAGAAAAAATGAAGTGGGATGGTTGAGGGGGGGTTTAGTGTAAAGGGCATTTTGGGGGTATATGTTTTTGGGGGGCCCAAATTTTTGGGATCATATGTGGTAGGGGGTAAATTTTCTGGTTTGTAAGGTAAAAGTGGAAATTTTCCCCAAAATTTTTGGAAATGTTTTTGGTCCCCTTTTTTAAAACTTTGTATTTGTGGGTTTTAGCTAATTTATTGTGAAAATAAGGGGATTTTGCCCCTTTATTCCTGGTTTGGGGGTTTGGCATTGGGTAAATAAATAGTGTTGTCAGAAGGGAAAAGGGGTTTTGGTGTTATATTTTTAAAGGGTCATTTTTAATGGGGGAGGGGAAAAGGGAATTTGGGAATGAAAATTGGCCGTGTTGCGATTGGTTTTAAGGGTTTGATCCTTTGAAGTAAATTAAAAAGAAAGGGAAAGGGCCTTTCGAATTTTCGGGGGGTGGAGTGGGGTTTTTGGTAAAACTTTTTTGGGTAAAAAAAAATTTATAAAACCTTTTTTCCCCCAATACTTTTAAAGAATCAGTTTTTATGTTTGCTTTAGTGCTTTTTTTTTTTTTGAATAAAATTCAAGGTTTTTATTTTAAACCGTTAAAAAGTTTAAAGCTTTAGATTTTTTCCCAAAATTTTTAAAAATGAAGTTAGATTTGGCCTAAATTGTTTAAGTCTTGGGCCCTTTTTTTTATTTTGAACCCCCTTTGATTTGATTTTTGGGAAGGGTGTAGTCTTAGGGTTTTTAAAAATTAAAAAAATTGGGGGAAAACGGGGCCCCCCCTTGAAGTTGGGGGCTAGCTTTTTTGGTTTTTTTAATATTATAACTGGTGGCCCCCCGGGCCCTCATTTCAAGTTTTAAGGGAAATTAAAATTTCCTCTGGTGCCCCGGGGGGAAAGGTTGGGGTTTTTTAGGGAAATTTTCCCATTTTAAAGAAGTCACGGGCTTGTGGGGGTTTTGGGGTTTATTGGGTTTTGGGGAATTTTATTTTGGGTTTTTCAGTTTGGGGGCCCCCTAGTTGGGAGATTTTTCCCGGTTTTTTCTTCATTTTTGGTCTATGGAGGATGTTTTTGGTTTTTTTTATTTTTTGGGTGGACGGGATAAATAGTGTTTTTTTATTTTTGGTTTGGGCCCTTTTATTTTGTTTTTATTGGTGTTTCGTCAATGGTTTCAAATTGGGGTTCCGGGGCAAATTTGTTTGTGTTTTTTTTTTTTATGGACAGTTTGTTTTATCTGTTTTTTTAAAGGGAAAAATTTTGGGTCCAGTATAAAAAAAGCCTTGGAAATTCTTGGCCCTAAATTCTGGTGCAGTAACCCCCCCCGGGCCTGTCAGATTTTAAATTGGGCTTTGGTTAAATGGGGGTTTATAATTTTTTTTCAGGGGGATATGGTTGTAGGATTGGATTCCCTGATTGGGGGTGTTTTTTCCTTGGGCTAAAAGGGTTTCTTGTGGGCCTTTGGGTTTTGTTTTTGTTTATGGGGTGGTTGTTTATTGTTGATGAAATGTTCAGGGGGAAAAAACAGTAAGCCGGTATGTAAAGTTAGAAGAGAAGGGGGGTTTTCTTTTTTGTTTTTTTTATTGGTTTAAAATTTCTCACAAAAATTGGGATGTTTGTGTGGGTATCGGTAAATGGCACCAATTTTTTTATAGGCGCCAAGGTTTTTTTACAGTAAAAATTAGAAAAAATTTTTCCCCCCTTTTTCATCATAAAAGGGGGGTGCAAGAAAATTTGGGGTAAAAAAAGATTAAAACCCCCCCCCTTGGGTTTTGGTGATTTGTTCTGGTGGTGGGGGAAAATTTCTTTTGCCTCCGTAAGATTCGAAGAATGCAGGAAAGGGGTTTTTAAATTTAAAAGGGGTCAAGGGGCTATTTTTTTGTTAAAGGGCCCTGATTTTGTTTTTAAAGTATGTGTTTTTTGCTTTTTTAGGAAGTCTCTTTAGTTAAAAATGGGCAGATTTAATGGTTTATGGGGTCAGTTATATTTATTTCGGGGTAAGTGTTTTTTTATTCTAGGTTTAAATTTTTTTTTTTATACCCGATTTGTTTTTTTGATTTAAAAAAAATATTTTTAGGGTGGATTTTGGACAAAAAAATAAAAGAGTTTTTGGTTGTGAATACCTTATAAAACAAAATAAATAGTTTAGTTTTAAAATAAAAATTTTAACGGGTTAAAAACTGTAATTGAAAAAAAATTAAAAATGGGGATCCCCCTTGTTTGACAAAAGGAATAATGTTTTTTTTGTATCTATTTTTATAAAAAAAAATAAATGGGTTTATTAATAATATAAAAATAAAATTAAAATGACTAGTTTATTAAGGCATGGTCAAATTTTTTAATTTAAAAAAAAAAATTTTTAACAAAAAGGCAAAAAAATAAATTTTGTTTGAAAATAAAAATAAAAAAACAAATAGCACCAGTTTCAAAAAAAGAACATTCAATGGGATTTGGTATTGACTATGTTTAGTTAGTGATGGTAAAAACTTGAATTACTAAAATATAAAAAAACCCAAAAATTTAAATTTAAGCACAAAATTTTTGTTTAAAGAATTAAGATAAAAATTTTAAAAATTAAAGGAAAAAAACAAATTGGGGGAAAAAAAGAATAATAAAAAAGATAAAAAAAAAAATGGCAATGCTTGGTTTTTTAGAATTGCAGGAAAAATTTTAAAGGTATTAAAATTATTTTAAAAATGGGGAAAAAAAAATGGTAAAAAAAAATTTTAAAAAAGTTTATTATTTTTTTAAAAAAAATTTGGGGAAAATAATGGGATTTAGAAAAAATTTGGGGCAATTGAGTATTTTTAAAGTGAGGTGAATTATTGAAGACAAGTTAGGGTTATTTTATAAAAAAAAGATGGAACAGTGAGTGGTAAGTTAAAAAAAAAGGAGATAGATTCTGTAAAATTTAAAACTAAATTTAAAGACTATGAGGTAGAAGGGTCTTTGAAAAAACAATGACAATCAAAAGTAGTTGGGATTAGAATTTTAGGGGGGCACAAATTTATGCAATATAATACTAAGGGGACTATGGGTATTATCTCACTTTACTTGATTCGTTAGTCCCCCCCACTTAGGAATGTTTTAAGGTCATGTTCTGTGAGTGAAGTTTCTTTCCCCTGGCGTTTCCCAACTGCATTTTCCCCTCCCTCACAAAGCACTGGGGGATTTTTTGGGGATGCTAATTTTCTTAGCCATAAAGAGGTTTTGTCTTGTTTTTGGGAAGGCATCATTGACTAAAAAATCAGTTTTATGAAATAGATGTTTTTTTTAGGTTGTTTTTTGTAGGCAGTTTGGTTTTAACAGCACTGTTTTTTTCCTGCTTGGTACCCCTCAATTTTCTTTCCCTTTTGGTCGTCACTACGTATGTTGAGGGAAGGGGGTTTTCCCTTTAAAGCTGTAGGGTGGTCTCCATCAGGTCTCTTTGGGGGGGACTGTGGGTGGGAAGTTTGCTGTTAACAAAAGCTCAGATAGTGCTGTTTGGGCATTATGGTCTTTTGGAAATTGGTTTTGACATTGGCAAATTGTTGGTCACTCTTATCTTTTCCTCTGTAAAGTTGGTATTAATAGGGTGACTTGGTCTTTTAGAGTTGATGGTGTCTAGGGATGGGTGTGGGTGTTGCAATCTAAAAGTGCAGTTTTTGTTCAGAGCAGTGATCTTGTTTGAGTAATTGCATTGCTAGCCCTTTTGCCTGATTTTTTGGTGTTTGGGACGTTTTGGTTCTGAATCATAAGGAGTTTAGTATTTTTGGGTCGGTGATTTTTGAATCAATTGGGAAGGAGTTACTTTGGGCTGTAGCGGCAGCCATGTTTGTTGTTGCGTCGTTTTTTTTGTGGTTGGTGCGGGGGTGTGGGGTTGTGTCCTGGTGGCAGTACCCCCAAGTTTTCCTCGTGTTATTATTTCTCTCACCTTTTTTGTTTGGAGTCCCTTTGCGGGTTATGGGTCTTCTTTTATTGTTCTGACCCTTGTCCATTGGGTGTGGCTTCGGGTGAATGTAGGCGAGGGGAGGGGAATGTGTGGAGTTCCTTCAGTGGCAGTGGGGTAGGAGGTGGTTGTACGAGTCCATTAGTTGGTAATTTTTTGAACTTTTGGGGGATTTCTGCAGTTTCTTTATTTTTCCCCATATGTTAGTGTTTTTCGGGGCTTTTTAGGTCATCACTGGGCTGGGGAACCTCGGAGAAGTAAAAATAAAGGGCAAGGTTCCTGTTGCCGGGTGCCCTGTCTCCCAATGGATTGACGGACACCGGCATGAAAGGGCAAGTTATGATGTATCCGACATTATAGTGAGTCAAGATTGCAAGGCCCGTGAAGTGGCGAATCTGATATCCCACGGTCTTCGAAAGTATGGAATGTTCATCTGGGCCCCAACCCGGGAAAATGGGGGACGGGGGGCCCACGCGGAATTTCCAGAAGGGACCCTTTTCTCTTAAAAAGACATTGGAATCCCAATCTTTATATTTTCAACCTTTTAGGGTTTTAAAAACAGGTAATGGTGGTGTATGCTGGACAAGGATAGTGTGCTGGACAGAGGCATAGTGCTGTGGACAGAGTAAGTAATAAGTAAGTAAGTTAAAATTTTTCAGGTATCACAAAAACAGTTACATAGAATTATCATATAAGCAGCATTTTGTGTAGAGAACCTAGGATAACCCAAAAAGTCAGACAAGGGACTTTTTCCATTTGGGGGTTTTTCCTTTTATTTTGTATAAAGGTTAAATATTTTTTTATTGTTCTACGAAGAAAAAAAATTTTTTATCATACTAAAAAGATATCTGCGACACCAAGGCATTAAGATATCTACAAACGAGGGTCATTTAAAAGGGAATAAGGTAAATTTACCGTATGTTTGCTAAAAAAAAAAAGAAAAACATTTCCCCCCCCTTTCTGTGTCAGTCACAGACACCTTTTTTCATCTTCTTTAACTGGTTTCACGCTATGTGGCTTTTACATGTGGGGTAGTCTGTTCCATTCCTTTTTGTGTACAATAAAAGGGGTTTGAACCTGGCCCTGACTGTGGGTACTACAAGTTGTGTTTTCCCCCTAGTTTATGTTGCTTTGGGTTCCACCTTGACAAAATTGACAGCAAATATTCTGGACATTGCTTGTGGCAATTTTATAAACTGATTTAGCTTCAGTTGTTTTACCTGTTTTTAACATTTAGCATATCCAACTGCTGTAAATTTACCTGGCTCATGTTCCTTGGTCCCCGCCCCCGGATGTCTTACGATTTGTTGGGTATTTGCAGTCATCTTTCATTTTTTTTTTTCAAGGCAAGTACCGGGGCGCGAATCCATATGCATTGAAAGGGGTAGACATAGAGTCCTGCGGCCCCAGAGGTAGACACTGGCTTGTCTAACAGGAACTTCAGTCTGGCATTCGCTTTCTTTACACTGTTCCCTATCAATTCTCCGACATGCTTGGGGCAAAGGGGGTTCCCCAAAATTTTTCTGATGAAACCAAAATATGGGCTCCCCTTACATTGAACATTTAAAAATTTTTTACCCTTCTAGATTTTGTTGTGCCAAAAAGAATGGCTTCAGTTTTCCCCAGTGTAAGATGTTTTTGTCTCTAAACCCTTTGCTGCAGGACTCAGTTCCAGTTTAAAACATTTGCAAAATCTGTGGGGCTTTACCGAACAACAAACACTTCATCTGCAACATAGGATTTGCACTTTACATGATAGATATCATTGACATAAAAAAGAATAAAAGGGACCCCGAATACACCTTTGGGGGAAATCCCCATGTTATCGCAGGGGTTCTGATTCTGTTTTGTTGATTTTGACATTGTTCCCGTTGCAAGGTAGGGGCTTAAAACCGTCTAAAAAAACCTATACCAAGTTTGAAGTTTTTTAATAATATATTGGGTTGACAGTATCGAAGGGCCTTTTTCAGGTCTAAGGTTACCATGCCTATGAGGTTCCCCTTTGAATTTCAGTTCTCGTAATATCGATTAATAAGGAGGTGCGGTTGGTAGGATCTTCTAAAGCCCGTTGATATTGGAGAATGTTTTTGTCTTTTAAAGGGACTTAAAACTTGAGAAAACACCCCCTCTCTAGAATTTTAGAATTTTAATTAGTAATAACAGGCCTAAAGTTGCTTACTCAGACCATTTTTTTTGAAGATAGGAGTAACTCTGGGCCCCCTTTAACCCCTCCGGGATTTTTGTGGTGATTTATAGATTTATTATGTGAGCAATAGGGGTTGACGTTTAGAAGCACCATCTTTTTGGAAATTGACGGGATGTTTTCAGGGCCCGTGTCTTATTGGGGTTTTAACCCGTTTGTTTTTTTGAAAAAAGTCATGAGATCACTTACTAGTTTCAATGTTTGGGGTTACCCCTTTATTGGTATAGTTGTTTGAAAATTTTCAGAGTCTGTGTTAAAGGTATTTGATGCAGCTGGTAGTTTATTTCAGTGTTGAGCAACAGATGGTGTTGAATTAAAGCAATTTGCCACCTTAGATGTTTCGTGCATACCCATTACGAATTGGTCTTGTTAAACCTTTTTACGGCTTATGCTATACCCCAACTGTTTTAGTTGTTGCCAGAGCTTCTGGGGTTTTGCTTTACTCTTTAATTTTTGAGCAGTAGTGCTTTTCCCTTTTCTCCTTTTTAAGTCTCTGTACTCGTTCCCCCACCCTTTTTGGGAATTCATTTAACTAAGAGGAGCTGGCGAGGTGTTGAAGACTTGTTACAGCCCCACCGGCAGGAGGGTCACAAGGGCAGGTGACTGGGGATGAAGTGGAGGAAAATAGTGGTGAGAGGCGGGAGGACCATGTGAGACCTCAAAGGCCAGGCGGCTGCCACAGAAGACATGGGGGTGGAATGCGGATAGTGGAGGTGGGAAATCCCTTTTGAGGCCCCCTCAGGACACTGCCATGGAGGCGGAGGGAAAACGGAAAAGGGCGGGAGCGCGGGTTGGACAAGTTCGACTCGGGCGCAAAGGCTAGGAAAAGACTGGGAACCGAGGTGACCCCCAGGGAGGAAACACCAGCAGGTGTTTCCCTCCCGTGCGATTATAAATTTGTAAAGTTCGGGGAATGGGCCCTTAATGTGTTGTGGGAGGGTGGGTCTGATCTCAATTTGGGGTTTCCCGGTAGTCACGGGTCACGGATCATTAAGGGGTTTTTGGAAAACATGGAGAGGGGGGAAGGGGGGGTTTTTGGCATTGGGTTGGCAGGGGGGATTTGCAGGGTGGAAAAAGGGGGCATTGAGAATATTCCTCAGAAGGGTTTTGGGGAAAAAATTGTGTTGTGGGTGGAAACATTGCCAGGGGGGAAAGCGCGGGTGAAGTCAAAGGGTGCGTGGGGGGGGCATCGCATGGGGTGGGGGCTTTGGAGGGATGTCTGATGTCGCAACTATTGTTTGCCCTGTGTTCAGGGCCCCTTTTTAGGGGTGGTGGAGGATCGTTGGAAACGGGGAAGGGGAAGGGGGGGGAACTTTGGCCTGGTTTGGTAGGTTACGTGGACGATACAATTATTCTGGTGTGTGAGGAGACGAGGTTAGGGGCATTGGGGGAGGTCATGCGCATGTTTGGGGAAGCTACAGGGATGAAAGTAAACTTGGAGAAGTCAATGATCATGGGATGGGAGATTGGTCAGGGAGGTGGCAGTGGGGATGTGATGTGCAGCGGCAGGCTGGGAGCCTGAAATCTATGGTGTCCTCTATGAGGCTGACCTGTGCGCAGCGAGGGAGAAAAATTCGAACAGGATGGTGGAATGGTGCAACAACGCTTAGGAATGCTGCGACCTTACCATTTAACCCTTAGGCAAACAGCAATTGTGATCAACGTATTATTATATAGTAAAGTCTGGTTTGTAACGGAAGGTTGCCGTTGACAGGAACGGCGATCATGAGTATTCTCAGAATGTGTTTAAATTCTTGTGGGGTTCTGGGTGCGACTGGCTGTGACGGGAGGTAGTGACATGGCCGGTACGTAAGGGAGGGTTGGGATTGTTGGACTTGAGAAGGCTCATAAAATGTGTGTTCATGAAGAGGGAGATGATGCGTGTAGGTGGATAGAGGGGAGGCAGTTAGATAGGGTACATGATCACCTGAGGAGATGGTACGGCAGAGCAGAGATGAAGGAATGTGAAACGGTGTTATGGGCGTTAGTGTTAGCTAGGGAACCGGGGAAAGTAAGGGTGGGAATTTTGTGTAAAATGTAGTGGGTAGAGTAGTGTGCCGGTAGAAGGGATTTACCTGTGTATGCATGGGACGAATATGGTGAAGAGTTAGCAAATTAAGGATAAGACCTAGGGCGCGTGAGGTTATGTATCGCTTCCTGCATGGCATTTTGCAGTCGGAAGCGATGCTCAGGAATAGGCGGGTCGTGGGGGTGTGGCATATGTGTGGGGAGGAGACAGCGTATCATGTGGTCTATTTTTTGTGCAGGATTGGGGTGTATCAGGGCATGGATGAGTAGGGTGGTACAAGGGTGGGAGGTCAAAGGGTGTCGGTGTTGCGGGCGCTGTCTTGATATGGGTGGGGTGGATGAGGGTATAGCAAGGGCTTTAACATATATAATCGTGGATTATGTATAAATCTTGTGGAGTATGAGGGGGGAAAGGGACGGGGGATGAGAGTGAGGCAAAGGGTATTGGCGGAGACGTTTTATCGAATGTTGTGCCGAAATAGGGACATATACGGGAAAGGTGGGGGGCAGCTTTTTCGGAGGGTTATAGAGGGCTAACATTAAGGGATTTATTGGCGTTATAAATGAGGAGAGTAAAATGAAGGTGCGAGTCTGTTGATGCATGAGGGGGGGGGAGTCAGGGGTATGCAACGGGTTGGCCTCCTGGGGTGTGAGATGATGGGTGGATGGGCATGCGTGGAGATGTACGTGTGTAAATGACTGTGGTTAGTGGGAGAGGAATACTTATTATTTCCTTGAGGGAAGGTATTAATGATAGGTGTAAATACAAAACCCGTACCATTTTTAAAAAGATTTTGGGGTACTTTTAAAAATAACGGATTTTTGGATGGTTTGGGGCGTTGTATTTTCTTGTTTTTGTGTTTGGTGGCTTCTCCCAGATTGATATTTGTTCTTATTACTTTTTAAAAAAATTTTCTTTTTTCGTAGGGTTTTTACTCAAAAAACCCCAAATATATGTTATAAATGTTTTTTTTCTTTTGATGTGCGGACCGGGACCCCTTTGTGGGGTACCAGTTTTTTGATTTTTTCAGGCGAAGTGTCCAACTTGTAGAGGTCTTCAGTGTAATTCAAAACTTTTCTTAGATGGGAAAATCTTTACTTTTTTCTTTTGTAACATTGTGTTTTTTTTTGTTTATTGTGATTGGTTCCCCGCATACCTTTTGAAATGTAAAAACCTTTATTAATCTGAAGAAACAGGACCATTCCCACTTAAATATCTAATTTCAGTTGGTACCCTTTTTTGTCTATGAAAGCTTATTTGAATATAATGTTCAGTTAGGTACGGCCGCAGACAGAGCAATGCCTATTTTTTTTGGTGTACATTGCTATATTAACATTATGTGGAATCGTGATAATAGAGGGTATGTTTGCATTTTGGTAGAGTTGTTACGAGGTTTTTGGATGGTGCTTTAATTTCTGAATCATTGTTCGCATCTTTTTGGGACCGGGGGACAGGGCGCAGTACCCCGAATCGTCGGGGTTTGCTGCGCATTTTCCCCAATTCGTCCTAACTCTTGGTAAGGGACTATTTGGGAAACTGCGCTCTGACCCTTGTGGGGGTGACTTTTTTTTCACGGGGCGGAGAGGGGGCCGCAGAGCGTGAACCTATCTTTTTGGAAATTAGTGAGGGGGGTTTACTCCCCGGGAATACCAACTGTTGCTGATGGCGAATTGGGGGATACTGGGATCGCAATAAAGATCTTTTGGAGTTCACTGAAGGGTGGGGCACCATTTTTGTCATTCTGGTGAGCTACATATGCAAAGGTGGCCAATACGGGGACTGGTTAAGACGGTTACCCCTGCAAAAAGGGCCGTTTTCATGACATTTCAAGATTCACACCGGTCGGGGTGCTAAGCCTTTCGGGGCGATGAAGTGATTTACGGCGGGTGTTTGGACGAATGGGACAACCACATGGCGACATTGGGACGTTGGGAGGGGCCACTATTTGGGTTTCCCGAAGGGACTTTTTCCCCGAAAATGCCAAGGCACCCTTTTTTCCATCTTAGGGGGAATGGGGACTTTGGACTCAGGGTTGAAACATACTCAGGTCAGAGGCGTACGGCCGTGTGTGGGGGCGTACGACCAAAGCGCCGACTTGTCCAACAACGTGGAAAACCCTGAAGCTGAGGGGGGACTGATGGTACTACGGCCCAAATGACGTATAACGCAACGAAACGTAAGCTTTGTCACGGGGGGCGTGGAGTGTGGAGTGGAAGGGAGGGGGTGCGCGCCTGAGGTAGACACTCACTGGACTCAAGGGGACGTGGGTTTGGGTGCGGCGAAGAGTGGTGAGGAGTCTGCAATTGCACACTTTTTTTGGAAGCTCAATTCAGGGGGCCCCGGGACGCTTACTGATTTTTTCGGTCAACGCTGGCTTGGATGTTGTGAATGAGAGGCTGAGGTGGGGGGCCTCAAGAGAAGGTTGTGATGATGAGGGGGGGGGCCCAGAGTGTGGCAGGGGAGGTCCAAGGGAAAGATGTCAGGAGGAGGGAAGCGTGAGAAGCTGGTCTCGCAAGGGGACGGCGTCTTTTCTGAAGGAGGGTTTTTTTTGAACCTGGGCAAAAGGATGGGAAAGAAAAACCGGGCATGTTAAAATGCCTAGAGAGAAAGGGGGTTTTTAAAAAAAATGTAGACGGAGCAAGGTAAAGGGTATGGGAAGTGTGGGGGGGGGGGGGGTTTCCCCCGGGGTTCTAAGTTGTTGGGGTGTCAAGGGAAAGCCCCTTTAGCCTTTCGGGTGCTTCCCCTTAAATGTTAAGGGGTTAAAGGCAGTGGGCAAATGTAAATTCTGGGGGGTTTTTTTGAGGAGTTTTTCCAGACCTTTGTTCTTGCGGGAGCATAATTAAAAAATTTTTTAGGTAAATTTGTCAATTACAGATAGACGTGTCAGGGGTTCTCTACACGACGAAAGGTGGTGTGGCGTTTTTAATTAAGGAAGCCCCCCTTTCTTGCATAGGTGGCGTGGGGGGGGAGGGGCGGGTGGTTAGGGTCGAGGGTATGTGGGGAGGGGTTCGGGGGGTTTTCTTTGGGGGTGTACCCGGGGAAGGGATTTGGTGTTAAAAATAGATTTTTTGGGATGTCCTTGTCCCCATTTCAGATCGCTGCCGGGTTTTTTCAATTATGGGGTGATTGAACTGTGTTGTCCGACATAAATGTAGAGCTAGGGGGAGGTTTTTTTTTTTTTTTTTGGGGGACGTTGGAGGATGATGTAGTGGATGTTGGGGGGGAGTGAGCGATGACGCATACTTTTATTAAGGTGATTATGCGGGCTTATCGATTTATGTATCGGGGGGGGTGGGGGTGAGCAGTGTGTGTGCGTTGAATGTAACTTCTCTGATCATCGGGGGGTACTGGGGGTTTTAAATTGGGGGGTTTGCCGAAGCTTTCAGGGGTTTCGGAAGATGAATTTGGGTTTTTGAAAACAGGGGAGGGAGGATTTTTTGCGAGTGTTTGGGAAAAGGTGGGGGGGCTGATGGGGGGGGGGTTGATGTCTTTGGGGAGGGGGACTCAGTGGGTAAGGGAAAGGTGGGGGTTTTTTTATCAGAAGAGGGGAAAGGAAGAGGGGCAGTTTCAATAGGGGATTTAAATTTAAAACCTTGAGGTCAACTACAAGAATGCTATAGGGGAGGGGGGTGCATATCCGATGGAATTGGGGTTTAAAAACAAGGGGTTTGGGGAATAAAAATCGCTTTTGATGCTGAAAGTTTGCAGGGGGCCTTAAAGGGGTCTTAGGGGGGGACCGTCCGTCGGCGTATGTCTTGCGGGAGCGGGGGACACGTCGAGGGCAAAAAGGGGGGATATTTTGGGGGTACAGGAGAAAATTGGGGGGATATTGTCAGGGGCGGGTTTCTTTCATCTACAGAGGGTAGGTTGTTATGGGTGCATGGTAGAGAATGGTAAAATTTGGGGGGATTAATTGTGGGGGCGTTGGGCCAAGGGGCGAATGGGTAAACTGAAAAATCTAGTGAAAAAGGATGATTGAGTTTGGGTGGGGCCCATACGTGAGGAGGGGATTAGGGGAGCAGTGGGGGGGGATGAGCATGGGAAATCGCCTGGTATTGATGGCAACCCCTTTTGATTTTTAAGGGGAAAAATGGGGTTTGGTGAGTTTTTTTTGTAGATTTTTAATGCCATAAAAACCCGGGGAGGGTTGGGGGGGAAAAGCAGAGAACGGGTGTAGTGGTCAGGGCCCCAAAAAAAGTCTTGTGAATGTGTGCTGACTACCGTTTAATCACCTTAATGGTGGGGATTACAAGATCTTTTCAAAAATGTTGGGGAAAAGGTTTGAAAGGTGTCCTGCCAGTGTTTTGGGGCAGGGCAATATGGAGTGCCTGGCGTTTTATGTGTGTGGGGCAGGGATTATACTAGGTTTATAGTAAAAGTGGGGAAAAATCAAGGTGGGGGGTTTTTGCTTAGATTGGGATGAGCATGACTGTGTGGGGTGAGGGTTTTGGGGAAATTTATCCAATGGCAGGGGTTTGGAGGGGAAAAGTCAGTTGGACTAAGGGTTTTTGAGAAGGCAACGGTTAGGTCAAATGAATGGTAAATAGGCAAACCCGTTGGATGGAAAGGGGCTTAAGGGAGGGACCCCTGGTTTTAGCTTCTCTTTGCATTACTCCAGGGCCCCTTTATAGGGGTGGCGTTGGGGGGGGTACGGGGAAAGGGGTGGTGGGGATGGGGGGGTCTGTGGGAAACCCGGGGGTCGTTTGGTTGTTTATACACCACAGTGCTATTTAGAAGGGCTGAAATTTACCCAGGGTTTTGTGAGTTGGTGGAGAGTTTTGGCATGGTAACAGGGGTACCTTTAAAAGAGACAAAATCGATGTATTTAGGGTGGGGGGGGTGGGGTGGGGTATACAACAGGGTGAAGGTTGGTCCCCCGGGGAAGTAGACTTAAGGGGTTTTGGGGTTGTTCACATGGAAAATATCCTGGAGGGACGGAAGGTGAATTCGAAAAAACTGTAGATAGGGTTTTGGGTAGATTTGCGATTTTCTACAGGAGGTTTTTACGCTGACCCCCGTGCTATTGTGGTAAAGGAAAATGTAGTAAGCTATGGGATGTGGCAGGTATAATCCCTTGGAAACAGTGATAGAAGCATCTGTTGAAGCGTGTGTATCACTATATTTTGGGGTTCAGGTTGTGATTGGTTGTCGAGAGATGTTGTGTTTTACCGGTACCCAGGGAGGGCGGGGTTAATGGGGCTGCATCTAAGTTGTTGGGGAGTACGTTAAAACATAGTTATTAGGGGGGGCAGAATCACAGGGACAGGTTTTGCAGGGTGAGAAGGGACTTGGGACTTGGCGAGGGGTAGGGGTGTTTAGGGGTGGAGGGAAAGTTGAGGTTGTTGTGTTACAAGGGAAACCCCGCGGGGGTTAAAATGGAACCTGGGTCGGGGGGGGTGGGGAGGAGTTGCTAGGGTTGGGGTTTGATCCGATTATGCATGGAGTGATAATGGGGGGGGCCTGCAAGGGTTGTGATTTAAGGCTGTGGGCGGGGGGTAAAGTTTAAATTTCTCCAAATATATTGCCCTCGGGGGGGGTATTAGGTAATAGGCGTGTTCAGGGGGACGGGAAGTTGTGAGTGTGGGGTATTGACACTGTCAATACCCCCACACTCCCGAATTTTTTTGGAAAGGGAGAAACCCTGAGAGAGGGTTTTGCAGGGTTTTACTATGGGGGGGGGGATTTTGTTCTCGGGCATTAAGTTGGATTGGGGGGGGTGCGTACAAAATGCGATGGGGTTTTCTGGTACCGACTTTGTGTATACGTGTGGGTTTTTACGGAAGCGCCCGGGGGGGGGCGAATTAGGGCCCCGGCAGCGAAATTTTAGGGGCACAAAGGGGGAATAAATTCACTGGGGAAAGTGTATTTCCAAATTTTCAGAGGGTATCAAGCTTTAAAATGGAGGCTTTGGGCATTAAAAACAGGAAAAGTGACGAGGGGTGGCTTCTTGAGGAAGGCGCGGGCGTGATTGGGGGATTTGGGGCGGGGAAGGGGTTTTTGTGGGCAAGTGAGGGTTTGGGTCAGGAATTTTTAAAAAAATGTTTATGCGAAGTGAGGGGTTAGAAAAGGGAGAGTAAATGGAGCTTAATTTAGTAAATATGAATCTGGTACTTTATGTGACTTTAGCGTCTTTTTGCAGATCACTGTGAAGGTTTTTATTAGAATGTTCTTTTAACAAAAGTACTTTCCCGTGTCTTGCAGGTTGTGGGTATTTTGAAACAGTTTAAGAAAGCATCTGTATTAAGATATGTTTATTTATGCTGTGTCTATGTATACCGCTGATTTGGGTTTTTGTAGTATGTTATCATGTGTTTATGCTTTTGTCTTTCCTGGGGGATGCAGAATGTGGTTAGTATAAGCGGTTTTAGAAATTTTTTTTTTTTCAACCATGTTAATTTTAAATTTATTTTAAAATTTTGGCTAGATGTGCGGGAATACAGCTGTTGGGAAAAGGGGGGGGGGGGGGGGGTTGTGTGTGTTGTATTCTTTTAGTAACATTTGCACAGGGAGTTGATACGGGGTTTTTATAATGTTTTATTTCATTTTTTATGAGCTCTGTTTTATGTCTCAATTTAAAATATATGCTTCCTGTGTTTGCGTTTTACGTTCTGTGTTTTGTTTTTATTTTATATTGTGTGGTTTGAACCAAAAAAGTAAGGGTAACACAAAAGTATTGAGTTTTGTTTTATTTTTTTGTTATAATTTTTAAGTATTTTAAAAAATTCCAAACATATATGCAAGGTCTAGATGTGATTATTAAAATCTATTATGGGGGAGGGATAGGGGATATATTTCTTATAGCATGTCTTTTATGCATTTTGTGTAGGATACATTGGGACCAAAAGCTTTTTCTTTTTATATTTACATGTGAACATCCTAGGGGGCTCGAAGTGTAAATAGCGACTGTGGAATGTTGAGAAATTTTATGGTGTACTGGGGTTATAATTCTCATTTGGATATTTTTGTTTTGATTTTCTATATTTTATTTTTGTTGTAATATTTTTTTTTAAATTAATATTTTATATATATATTATATATATATATATAAAAAAATTATAAAAATATTTATATATATATTATATATAAATATCGTTCAAAAATTATTTTAATAGACCTGTAATATTGTGCTTCATAAATAAAATGATCAAAAACCGATTTATATAATTTTTGAAAGGGGGATTGTGGCATTTCACAAAGAGTATACTGTAAAATTAACGTTTTATCTGCTTAAAAATTATATAGAAAAAAAAGTAAAAACAAAAAAAAAAATTTTACTGTAATCACTTGTGCCATTTGGAGAATCTTTGTTCAGCCCAGTATTGTATTTTTTACATATTTAACACCCTTTGTATTTTTCTAATGTTTAAAAAAAAAAAATAAAAAAAATCCACCTTCCTCCCTGTCCCAGCTCGCCACAGATCGCCCACCCCCCTTAAAGCCCAAACCCCACTGACCACCCCCACCAAAATGGTTTCCCTCTTCCAACTCTCTGGATGTCCCTCGCCTTTTTACTTACTCCCAAGTATCCCCCAAGCATCGTCTTTTGGGTTTATTCGAGTTTTGATGTATGTATTGGTTGTGTGCTTTTGAGGGGTCGAGATAATATAGATGTGGTATGGGAAAGACGGCGCACTGTGGGTGTTGGGAGGGGGCAGGACGCCTCGTCCACACACACACACCGTGGAAATATCTCACTTTTTTTGGGCTTTTTTTTTTTAGATCATTCTATGTTTAATATCATTTAAAAAATATGACTGCTAGTCAGTATATCCCTATTGCCTTGTACAAAAGTTCGTGTAATGTATTAAATAAATAAAAAGCGTATTTCACCTAGGGGCGATGGTGGCAACACCCCCCCACCACGCCACATACCGCATTATTATCTTATTTTTTAATAGTCAGGGTAAACATTAAACTCAAAAATGAGAAGCAATTTGGTTTACCGAGGAAAGGGAAAAAGAGTCATCACCGCAACTTGGAACCTCCTCACCACCAAAGAAAAAAAAATTTTCTTTTGGGGGTACTCCTTTTTTTCTCAGGTTTAAAGTCTAAAAAGTTTAGGGTTCGTAGGCTGATGTGAATTCGTATTTTTTCTCGCGTGAGAAATGGAGAAATCATCTGGTTTTATTGGTGATTTCGAGGGCTTAGGGAAGAACACCGTAAAAAAAAACAAAAAAAAAAGACGTAGGATCGACCTTGCTACTTTTTTTTTTTGGGGCTGAATAACCCACTTCATATTTAAAAATAATATAAACGTGCTATGTGGGGATGTCTACACGCATTATAACTTGAACCCGTTTAGCATTTCACAAATAAAACCCCACATAGGGGAAAAATTAAGACGATGTTTTGGTCGACTTGCACCCTTAATATTTTCACCTATTTCGGGAGTTACCTGCAATGTTCTTTTAACCAGTCATATATTTTAGAAAACAGTTTTGAAATTTTAGACTGTTTTAAACAAACCCCGACTTA
>NW_026470155.1:0-12152 GCF_026875155.1 Cherax quadricarinatus | reverse complement strand
TTACTCGATTGAGAGAATGTACTCTCTGGATGCCATCAGATTTTGGCTACTAGGCTTGGCTTACTACTGTCAGTTCAGCATTAAACGTCTATTCCACTCTACCCTCTGATGTTATTTCTAGTTATAGCCTGCTGAAGAAAGCTATACTTCTGGCTTTCAAAAAAACTACTCATCTTACAGGTCGGAGTTTAGACACATTAAAATAACTCCTAATCAAAATTATATGCAATTCTTAACAACACTTTTCAGATTATTTGATTCGTGGATTGATAGTGCTGAGGTTGACCACGATTTCGAATCTTTACGAGACCTGATTGGTAAGAGATCAATTCCTTTCTTCTGTAAACTCTGACTTACAAAAATATTCATTAAAGAAAGAAACATTCATACGGCTGCGGAAATGGCACAAGCTGCTGATATATATGCGTGCGCTCATAATAACTACCCTAAAGAGCGTAGCCGATATAAACCAGTTATGCCTAAGCAATCTGAGGGATCCAAACCCTCCATACCAAAGAATTCCACTGCCTTCACAGTAAAGTGTTTCAACTGTAATGAGTGGGGTCATAGAAGGCCCGACTGTCCTAGAAAAAAAGGTGAAAATGTCGGTAAATGTTTCACTGAATCAAACATAAACGCACCTTTTAGTGAAGGTACAGTCAATGGTATGAATGTGTCAACCATTCTTAGAGACACTGGATGTTCCTGTATTGTTATCTCAAGTAAGCTTTTCCCTAACCTAGATTCTTCACGTTATAAGTCCACTAAATTAACTGACTATTTAGGAAGAAGCGATTCTTTTCCAACAGTCAGATGTTTCGTTAGGTGCAAATGGTTCTCAGGATGGGTAGATGCCGTAGTTGCCCCGATAACCTCGTGTTCTGTTTTGGTTGGGAACATACAAGGGGCTGCTTTCCCATCTGAGAAGGACTGTTTGGAATTTGGAGTTTCCAAGGAAGGGTTGGAACCTAATATCTGTTTCTTCACAGATAGTTCCAGATGAGATTCAGTTAGATAACCTAAATCAGAGAGCTGATGGTTACAAAACTCCGGTAACACCTTTAGTAAGTCAGTCACTTGAACTGGCCTGTCCCGTGTGGAAAAAATAATAATTGAACTTTTCATGTCAGAGGAAAGAAAGTCTCCCTGATAACATTGAGTATACATAGTGTATAGTGTATACTACAGTGGCTCCCTAGTATATTGATGATAAAGGCTAAAGTGTCATTTGAAAACAGGTGAATTTGTAAATGAAGTGATAAGCCTATAGAGGCAGGTGCCAGAAGTCGCCAGAAACTTACCACAGTCAGCTGTTTTTAATAATCTTCCTGGCTTGCCAGTGTACTCGCATATAATCTAGTGATACCAGTGAATAGCAGAATACAGTGTTGTAGTAGCAACTAACCAGTATTTTTAATGGTACTTAGTGGAGTGGAGTGACTTTCATTAGTTTCTTTTTCTTGAAATACGAGACGTTACTGTGAATTTCATATAACCTGTAGTTACCAGCAGTCGCAATATACACAACGAGAAGCAATTATTACTACAGAAAAAGCGTCCTTCCTCAAAAATTTGCACCAGTCAACTATAGTGATAATATAGCATTTATTGTGGTGGAGACGGAAAAAAAAAAAAAAAAAAAAGAAAAGCCAGATACAGCGATTGATAAACAAGGAGGCCGACCGTTCGTCATTGTAGGAGCTGCCAGATATCACCGGCTCTTCAACACGCAAGTTATACTTTTGTATCAGTCAAATCACATATTACTCGGGTAGATAATTTTCCAGTAGACCCTTCATGTGTTAGCTCAAATCCCCGACCAGTATGTTTTAAATAAGTGACCCACTGATCAGAGCAGATCGACTGGTCCGAACCTTGACTGGTCCGAACCCTTGATGGTCCGAACCCGGGATGGTTTCAAACAGTTTCGTTGGAAAATTTAAAGCAGACTGTAAAGGATGGGGTTGTAGGCGCCCTATAAACACAAACATTAAAAATCAGGAACGTGACGGTAAGCTGCCCAAATATACAAAAGAGTTAGAAACAGAAATACAAAATAGCTAGAGCTTCATTTAAGGTTATTAATAGAAATATTCAAGAGGTTGCTAGGTAGAATTGCAGTAAATCAACCATTCAAATCATTATGAAGCTGTGTGTAGTCTGTGGTCAGTCAAACAAACGGGCTTCCACATGGATAAATTGTCATTTTTGTGGAAAAATTGGTGTCACGCCCCTTGTGCAGATATCCAGAACTAGCTACAAGCAGTATTAAAACAGAGAAGTGTTTTTGGGTATGCTCAAATGAGGAAAAACTGTGGACTAAAATCACCAGGGTATTAAAAGAGGACAACATCAAAGCTGCTTTCATAGAAAACCGGGAAGCTTTCTACAACAGATGGGAAAAATAAAATTCGGGGCTAAATGGTACCCCCTTTAAATAGGGGCCATGTGTCAAAAAAACTGAAAGGGGTGGGGGTTTAGGGGTCCGGGTTTAGTCAGAAAAATGGGGGGCTGATAGTGCTTTTCCTGGGAGACAGTAAGGGTTTTGAAGTGGGGGTGCTGTCCTGGGAACAGTAATGGTGAAGCTGGAGGTGCTGCCCCTGGGAGACAGTAAGGGGTGAAGCTGGAGGTGCTGTCCTGGGAGCAGAAATGGTGAAGTTTTGGAGAACTGTCCGGGAGACAGAAAGGGTGGAAGCTGGGGTGCTGTCCGGGGAGACAGAAATGGTGAAAAGCTGGAGATACTGTCCTGGGAGACAGAATGGTGAAGGGGAGGTGCTGCCCCCTGGGAGACAGAAATGGGGGAAGTGGAGATCTGTCCTGGGAGCCCAGAAAGGGTGAAGCGGAGATATTTTTCCAGGAGTGGGGAAAATTATACGCAGGAAGGAATACATATAAATGCCCCTCATAGGGAAAGGGGAAAATTAGTAAAAAAACAAGTGTAGTCCAAATAAGATAAAACCAATATTGAAAACTAGAAAAACCCCGCAGGAAAAGCAAACAAGAGGACTCCTAAAAATAGTGAGGATAAATTACCAAAAACAACCGGTGGGACCCCTTTGGTTGGTGCTAGGGAGGATGGGAAAGTAAGACAGGGAAAAATGCACCAAACAGGGAAATCATCACAGAAACCCAAGGCAAAACGGAAACCAAGCCTGTGGGCCCTACTATGCACTTGGTTTTCTGCGGCAGGGGAAAAACTGGGGGGAAAAAAAAAAAGATGGGACATGCAACTATTTTACCACCCCAAGAAAATCCTTTCCCCCAAAGGGCAAAGGAAAAAAGCAAACTTTCCCCTTTCCCGTAAGTTTTTTTACCCTGAAATGTGTACCCCTTCAGTTTCAGGAAAGACTGTGCTATAATTAAATTTGGGCCCGGAAAACCATCTAAAGGGGACAAAAAAAATACAAAAATTCCCGGCCATGGGAAAAAACCCGGGGACCCCCAGCCATCAAGGGGAGAGGTTTTTTAGTTTCCAGGAAAAGGAAAAAAAAATGGGAGGAAATGGGAGAAAACGAAAAACCAAATCCAGTCATTTCCTGGAGTGGAACAACAGTCGATGGCCTCCACTCCAAACCAACAGATACAGATACTAATGCTGGAAAAGAAATCCCCCCCCAGTACCAACAATACCACCAGTCCGATAACATTCTTCTTTGCAAATATACAGGGTCTAAAGCCAGCAACAAACAACAAAATACCTTTCATCCGTGGACTGCTTGCAGAGGCAAAGGCAATGTTCGCGGCTTTCACTGAGACCCACATAAAGGATCACTTGGACAACGAAGTATGGATCCCAGGTTACAACCTATACAGATGTGACAGAGTGAACAGGCAAAAGGGGGGGGTTGGCCTGTACATTGCAGTCACTTGTTTGCACAGAACTGCTTAATGCCTCAAATGACGTAGTGGAAGTTTTAGCAGTAAAGGTCGAGAACCAAAACCTAGTCATTGTGGTAGTCTACAAGCCTCCGGATGCAACATCCCAGCAATTCCAGGAACAGCTGTTAAAAATTGACCACTGTCTGGAAAATCTTCCAGCTCCTGCACCCAACATCTTGCTCCTGGGGGATTTCAACTTAAGGCACCTAAAATGGAGGAATATAGCAAATAATATTGTTGCAGTAATAACACCAGGAGGCAGCTCTGATGAAAACTCACACTCACACGAGCTTTTAAATCTCTGCACAAAATTCAATTTAAACCAGCAAATAATAGAGCCTACAAGACTGGAGAATACACTAGACCTCATCTTCACTAACAATGATGATCTGATAAGAAATGTCACCATATCAAAAACAATATACTCAGATCACAACATAATTGAGGTTCAGACATGTATGCGTGGAGCCCCAGACCGACAAAATGAGACTAGTCACGAGGGAGCATTCACCAAATTCAACTTCAATAAAAAAAAAATAAAGTGGGACCAAGTAAACCAAGTCCTAACCGATATAAGCGGGAAAGAATCTAAGCAACAAGCCCCAAAACTTATCCTAAACAGATTAACCGGTGGCACTCGATGAAATGCAAAAGGGCTTATTCCTCAAGAAAAAGGAGGAGTAATGAAAAATAGAAAGAGACAGGGCCCCCTTTTACGGGCCCGGGGAAAAGAATAACAAGCGGCTAAAAGAGGTCAATAATCTGAAATCGCGGGGAGACAGGGTCAGAGAAATAGCAAGCATCGAACTTAGCAAAAAGAATCCTTTAGGAGTCAGAATGCGGGAAAACTAAAAAGCCATAAATAAAATCGAAAAAAACCCCAAAAGTATTTCTTCTCCTATCCAAATCAAAATCGAAAACAACGCCAGTTTTGGGCCCCTACTTAAAAAAGGGGGTCCTACCAATGCAGAAAGGGAAATGAGTGAGTACTCAACCCCAAATATGACCAGTTTTTAGAACCCGCAACCAGACTGAAGTCGAAGCCCAAAAAAATTTTTTATGAGAGAGCCAAAAAAATTTTGACAACAAAACCCATCCGATTTTATCCAAAGCCAAATACTTCGAACGGGGCGATAAATACATCCCCATGCACTCTCCCCCAGGGCCAGACTATGGAACCTGTGTTCATCAAAACTGCAAAAAGCCCCTACACGAGCCTTTTCCAACCTATGGGGAGGGGAAAGGACACGGGGGGCGCCCCCGTTACTAAAAACAACAGACATAGCCCCCCCCCACAAAGGGGGGGGAGTAAAGCAACAGCAAAGAACTACAGACCAAAGCACTAAACCCATCATAAAAAACTTTGAAAAGGGGCCAAAAGCAAGAAACACCACCCTCTAGAAAAACCCCTCAGTTCACAACCGGGCAACAGGGTTTTGAACAGGTCGCTCCTGTCTTCTCAACTACTGGATATACGACAAGGTCCTAAAATGCACTAGAAGACAAAAAGAATGAGATGTAATATATCGACTTTTCAAAAACCTTTGACAAGTGTGAACCCTGGCTAATACGCACAAAAAGCACGCTAAAGGGAAAAACAGGAAAAGTCGGGCGATGGATCTATAATTTCCTCACTAACAAACACAGAAGGGAGTCGTCAACAGAGTAAAGTCCGAGCAGTACGGGGAAAAGCCTGTTCCCAAGGGACGTACAGCTCCCCTCTTGCCTACCCCAATCCACAACCAAGGATGTCAGCCACAGCACCGTGTCTTCCTTTGCAGATGACACCCGAATCTGCATGACAGTGTCTTCCATTGCAGACACTGCAAGGCTCCAGGCGGACATCAACCAAATCTTTCAGTGGGCTGCAGAAAACAATATGAAGTTCAACGATGAGAAATTTCAATTACTCAGATATGGTAAACATGAGGAAATTAAATCTTCATCAGAGTACAAAACAAATTCTGGCCACAAAATAGAGCGAAACACCAACGTCAAAGACCTGGGAGTGATTATGTCGGAGGATCTCACCTTCAAGGACCATAACATTGTATCAATCGCATCTGCTAGAAAAATGACAGGATGGATAATGAGAACCTTCAAAACTAGGGAGGCCAAGCCCATGATGACACTCTTCAGGTCACTTGTTCTATCTAGGCTGGAATATTGCTGCACTCTAACAGCACCTTTCAAGGCAGGTGAAATTGCCGACCTAGAAAATGTACAGAGAACTTTCACGGCGCGCATAACGGAGATAAAACACCTCAATTACTGGGAGCGCTTGAGGTTTCTAAACCTGTATTCCCTGGAACGCAGGAGGGAGAGATACATGATTATATACACCTGGAAAATCCTAGAGGGACTAGTACCAAACTTGCACACGAAAATCACTCACTACGAAAGCAAAAGACTTGGCAGACGATGCACCATCCCCCCAATGAGAAGCAGGGGTGTCACTAGCACGTTAAGAGACCATACAATAAGTGTCAGGGGCCCGAGACTGTTCAACTGCCTCCCAGCACACATAAGGGGGATTACCAACAGACCCCTGGCAGTCTTCAAGCTGGCACTGGACAAGCACCTAAAGTCAGTTCCTGATCAGCCGGGCTGTGGCTCGTACGTTGGTTTGCGTGCAGCCAGCAGCAACAGCCTGGTTGATCAGGCGCTGATCCACCAGGAGGCCTGGTCACAGACCGGGCCGCGGGGGCGTTGACCCCCGAAACTCTCTCCAGGTAAACTCCAGGTAATATGTCCATCATTACACTAACTGAAACCTGGCTAAAGCCTGATAGTACAGATGTCTATGCCATTCCTGGTTACACAGCCATACACAACTGTAGGCCAGACCAACAAGGGGGTGGCACAGCCATATACTACTCAGACCAACTAGAATGTATCACTAATACTTGCACAAGAGATGAACATGGGGAATATATAATAGCCAAATTCAAATCCAAATACCTACAAAAACCTCTCACATTGATAAACATCTACAGAGTTCCACAGTCAAACATTAGCCAATTTAGTCAAAACCTAGGAAGTATGATAACTGATGCACGCATGAACAAAGATCACTTACTACTCTCAGGTGACTTCAATATAAATCTCCTGCAAGACCAGGACCCACACGTTACTGAATTCACAAACACAATGAGTAACTGTATGTTGCTACCAACAGTAACAAAACCTACAAGAGTTACAGAGACTAGTGTTTCCCTACTTGACCACATCTGGACCAACACCATATCCCCTTTAAAATCAGGGCATAATTACAGATAATACCACAGACCACTACCCTACTTTCCTCATAAACAACTCTTGGTAAATTACCCAAGACACTACTAAAGTCACCTTCAGACTTCACAATGAGGCAGCCATTAATAACTTCACAACAGCAGTAGCAAACATTGACTGGCACACTGAGCTAGAAATCATACAGATATTGACGAATGTATTAATAATTTTCTAAAAAAGACTCAATACCTCTATAACAAGCACTGCCCTAAAAAAACTAAGCAGATGACAGCTAAGAGACTGAACAGTCCCTGGCTAACACCCAGCATTCTCAAATCCATAAATACAAAACACCAATATGAAAAACAGTACAGAATGGGTCACATAACCAGAGACCAAACAAAACGTTACTCGTCAATCCTAACCAGCCTGATAAGAAGGGCAAAAAAATTGTATTATGAGAACAGATTATCCAACTTACGAGGTGATATAAAAAAGACCTGGAAAACCCTATCAGAAATTCTGGGAACAAAAAAGATATCACGAAATAGCGAAATAAAATTAGCAAAATCAGATGAACCCCAACTCCCACCAACAGAAACAGCAAACAGACTCAATGATTTCTTCTCCACTATAGGACAAAACCTTGCCAATAAAATCCCAAGCTCAGATACCCCACCAAATGACTACCTCACCGGCAACTACCCGAACACACTGTTCCTAGCTCCGACTAACCCATACGAAGTCTCCCTTATTATCAACGCACTAAAAAACAAGGCAGGAGATTTAAATACCTTACCACCCTTTATATACAAAAAAGTGTCACAAGTGCTATCACCAATCATTGCAACACTCTTTAACAAATCCATTGAATCCTCCACCTTCCCTACAGTACTCAAAATAGCAAGGGTCACCCCGATCCACAAAGGAGGAGACCAAACAGAGTTGAATAACTATAGGCCAATATCCAACTTACACCCTCTCTCAAAAATCTTCGAAAATTAATTCATAAACGAATCTACTCCTACCTTATCTCCCAAAACATACTCAACCCCTGCCAATTTGGATTCAGGCCTAATAAAAATACTAATGATGCTATTATACACATGCTAGAACATATATACACTGCAATAGAGAAAAAAGAAGTCCCACTGGGGATCTTCATTGACTTACGTAAAGCTTTGATACAGTTGACCATGACTTGCTCCACGTAAAATTGTCACACTATGGTATAAGAGGGCACTCCCTCAACTACCTCAAGTCATACCTCAGCAACAGAAGCCAATATGTGTACGCAAATGGGGCAAACTCTTCTGCACAACCAATTACAGTTGGTGTCCCACAGGGAAGTGTCCTTGGCCCTCTTCTCTTTCTCCTATACATAAATGACCTACCAAATGCTTCTCAATTACTCAAACCCACACTATTTGCTGATGACACAACATACGTCTTCTCCCACCCGAGCCCAGTCACGCTAGCCAATACTGTAAATACCGAATTACAGAAAATATCTACCTGGATGAGTACTAACAAACTTACACTAAACATTGACAAAACCTACTTCATTCAGTTTGGTAACAGAGCTACAGATGTCCCTCTTAACATAATGATAAACGGATCACCTATCACAAAGCTAACAGATGGAAAATTCTTAGGAATCCTCCTTGATAATAGACTCAAATTTCATACACATATACAACAAATTTCTAAGAAAATTTCCAAGACTGTAGGCATACTATCGAAGATACGGTACTATGCTCCACAGTCAGCCCTCCTGGCCCTATATCACTCTCTTATTTACCCCTATCTCACCTATGGAATTTGTGCATGGGGCTCAACAACAAGTAACCATCTCAGACCACTAATTACCCAACAAAAGGCTGCAGTTAGAATGATAACAAATTCTCACTACAGGCAGCACATTCCACCAATATTCAATACACTCAACCTACTCACCATACAAAACATCCATACTTATTACTGCACCTATTACATACATAGAACACTCAACTCTGATATTAACCTCCCCTCAAACATCTCCTTGCCAACCTCAACAGAACACATGACCATAACACAAGGCACAGATCACCCTTTGATATTCCTCATGTCCATCTCACGCTATGCAAAAACTCAATGCACATAAAAGGCCCTAAAATCTGGAATTCATTACCTGTAAATATAAAAGAAACACTACCTGTTTATAAATTCAAGTCTCTTCTCAAAGATCACTTACTCACCCAAAACCAAATAAATACTGAATAACTGAACCTTATAAATTGTATATCTTAAATGTTTCTCACAATTATATCACATAAATGTTAAACCTAAAACCCAATCTAACTTTATTATTTTTTAAATACACTACCTAACAGAATACTCCATTCTACTGAATTTACAACAATGCAAGCAACCATATGACCTGTCTTTGTAATACTCACTTGTGCTTTATAGTAATCTGGAGTTTACCTGGAGAGAGTTTCGGGGGTCAACGCCCCCGCGGCCCGGTCTGTGACCAGGCCTCCTGGTGGATCAGCACCTGATCAACCAGGCTGTTGCTGCTGGCTGCACGCAAACCAACGTACGAGCCACAGCCCGGCTGATCAGGAACTGACTTTAGGTGCTTGTCCAGTGCCAGCTTGAAGACTGCCAGGGGTCTGTTGGTAATCCCCCTTATGTGTGCTGGGAGGCAGTTGAACAGTCTTGGGCCCCTGACACTTATTGTATGGTCTCTTAACGTGCTAGTGACACCCCTGCTTTTCATTGGGGGGGATGGTGCATCGTCTGCCAAGTCTTTTGGTTTCGTAGTGAGTGATTTTCGTGTGCAAGTTCGGTACTAGTCCCTCTAGGATTTTCCAGGTGTATATAATCATGTATCTCTCCCTCCTGCGTTCCAGGGAATACAGGTTTAGAAACCTCAAGCGCTCCCAGTAATTGAGGTGTTTTATCTCCGTTATGCGCGCCGTGAAAGTTCTCTGTACATTTTCTAGGTCGGCAATTTCACCTGCCTTGAAAGGTGCTGTTAGAGTGCAGCAATATTCCAGCCTAGATAGAACAAGTGACCTGAAGAGTGTCATCATGGGCTTGGCCTCCCTAGTTTTGAAGGTTCTCATTATCCATCCTGTCATTTTTCTAGCAGATGCGATTGATACAATGTTATGGTCCTTGAAGGTGAGATCCTCCGACATAATCACTCCTAGGTCTTTGACTCAGTTTACATTAATGTTTTTCACTGATTTCATCATTGCTTAGTTAATCTTAAGTTAATTTTAAGCCAGCCCGTAATGCTATGCATAGTATAAGTGGCTTTGGCATGCTACTCTTATCTGTATTTTTTTTGTACCTCTGTAAGTGTGCTCAAATTATAAATAAATAAATAAATAAATAAATATATACAGTGGTCCCTCGTTTATCATCGTTAATCCATTCCTGGATGTGCGACGATTATCGAAAAAGACAATTTTCGAATCAATTTTCCCCATAAGAAATAATGTAAATATAATTAATCCGTTTCTGACACCAAGAAGTATTAAAACAAAAATTTTTTTTACATGAAATATAGAAACAATATAAATAACACAAAACATGTTAAATACTCCAGAATGAATAATATTTGGCATAACACCGAGCAGTTCGACGGAGGTATGAAAAGGATTGGTATACAAATACCATTCTCCTATCCCTGTCTTGGGGCTTATATTAGAGAAAACGGAGTGTAGCACAGAGCTAACTGTGATATACACTTGTACTGCACCATAAACCTGAAACAAAAAAGTTATTTTCTCTCTATAGATTATCACACACAACAGCATGTGTGTGTGTAGAGAACCTAGGATAACCCAAAAAAACTCAACGTGGTTTATTTTTAGTACCTGGCTTGGGTTAGCCATATATGATTTTTGGTAAATATTTGATTCCCAGCCAGGGTAGAAACATTAGGCGTGTTTCTTTACACCTGTTGTCTATGTTTACCCATCAGTAAATGGGTACCTGGGTGTTAGCCGACTGGTGTGGGTGTTATCCTGGGACACTGACCTAATTTTCTTGAAATACTCAGCATAACAAGTGTCTTTCTATACAGTAGTATGTCACTGATGTCAGCTAGGCCTGTATACCTTGTACATGTACTTGTAATAAATAAAGATATTATTATTATTATTATTATTATTATTATTATTATTATTATTATTATTATTATTATTATTATTATTATTATTATTATTATTATATTTTCTCAGTTGTTTGTTGGGTTATCTTATTCAAACTTGGGCAATGTATGATGGAAAGATACTTCTTCAAGTACACCAAAAATTAAAGAAATCAGACCATAAATAGCGGAGTTCACTTCTCAGCCAGATTAGATTTTAGATTTTGCCACCGAAGTGGCTAGTTTATTGTGCACCCCATATCCATCCTGTGGACGGTAGCGCGAGAGCATATGGATACACAAAAGGCCTAGGAACTAGGCCCCAAAGGGTTAACAGGAATACATATGGATTTATATCTACATATCTATAGTTCACTTATCTGTTACAAGCAAATTTAGGAAATTTGCTTAGTATATCTGGTATCTTATTTTCATTAATAAGATATCTTGACATGTCACATAGGTTATTATACTGTCTGTCTCTGTATTCCTCAATAAGTGGACAATTAAGCACATAGTGTTCAAGAGAGTGACCATATGCCTGATCACATAATTTACATTTAGTTTGATCATCATCTGTGTGTCTCCCAAACTGCCAGAAGTACTTGTAACCAAGCCTAAGCCTGGCCACTACATCAGTCAGTCTGTTCACATTGCAAGTTGCTCCATAAACATACTTATCTACGTTCATGTTCATGTTATCTACTCAGGCTTCTAACTGCATTCCTATAACAATCATTTTCATTATTTACTTCTCTCCTAATATTATTTAATGTAGACACAGTTTTTACCAAAATTATATTCTACATTCTCCCTTTCCCATGTCTTCTTGGAAAATTTAAAATTTTTCATGAAGGGTAAACCAATGTGTGATGGGTATGCAATTTTTAAATTT
>NW_026470154.1:10000-11916 GCF_026875155.1 Cherax quadricarinatus | reverse complement strand
TTCCTGTATCCAGGAATCCATCCGTTCGCTCACGGAGTCTTCCCTTCGACACTCACCTAAGGTCGGCGGTGCCTTCCCCGGATCAGTGTTTCCACTTCCCCAGAGTCAGCGGTTGCCACCTTCAGTGACCTCGCTGCATGGAAACTTGGTCTTGTCTAGCTGGTCTACGGTAGAGACTGTCCAGGTGGGTGGAATTACTGGAGGTGACACACACAGAAAACTGCGTCCAGTAATTACACCCACCAAGACAGCCGCGACCGTAGGTCAGCTAGACGCCACCAAGCTGCCTCACAGTTCCGCCACCTCCGAGAGGCTAATTAACGTAAATTTTGGAAATCCTTTTATATTACAGTATGAATTTAGTCTGAGTACGAGATTTTCTTGCTTATTTATCAGTTTAAAAGTATTTGTAAGTGTTTTATTGTATGTAGATGAATGTCCAAGTGTTGAAGAACTTTTCCACCTCCATCAAAACTGTATTACATGTTACTTTGTTTTCATTTTTATTTACTTATTCGTCTTTTACATTTGACACTCAAAGGCTAACAAGCGCACAAACATACACATATATTATTATTTTCACACACATTTGTATGTCTCAGCACACGCACCTTATGCATACACCATTATACATACACTTGTATGCATAAAAAACATACACACGCATTCCCAGATATTACAAATACGTACACATGCATACAATGCACGCAATTCTCTCCTCTCACTCTAACATGTATGAGGTCACGCACACGTAAGCACACACATCTCACTCCAAATTCCATGCCACGAATACTCATGCATACATACATGTATACACATTCTCATAGACATACTTGTACTAGTAGAGGCAATGTATTCATATCTCCTAAAACAATTATGTTGACTTAGATTTCCCAAAATATTCACTGAGTACTTCTGAGTAACCACAGTCGTCTCTCATCCACACTTATCTCCCCTATGTGATACTAATACAAATATTGCTGTAACAACAAATACACAAAAATAATAACTCTCTGAGGATGGAAATAAATGGTATAAAATACCGACACAATGGCAATATAAACACAAATGCAGTATAATGTGATCCTTTATTGACTACGTTTCGCCCACACAGTGGGCTTTTTCAAGTCACAAACAGAACTACCTGGGGTGAAAGGAACGCGAGTATTTATAGTCCGGCTGAGGTCAGGTGAAGAATGCTGCATCTGATGATGTACCGAGTGGGTTATAGAGTCTAAAAACTTGGGTAGCTTGGAAAGGAGATTGGATAAGTTAGTGAGCAGACCTTCTACAGTGTTCTTATGTGGGATAGCGATGAAGAAGTTTCTGGGCAAGTGGTTCAGCTATGTTATAGGGACCTCCAAACACGTATTTCAGAACACCAATACGCAAGCAGGTCTGACGACACAAGGAATGCCTGCGTACAACACCGTAATTCACGCAACCACTTGATAAACTACAGAAACTCAAGACTTATCGCCACAGAAGACAACACTCAATACCGAAGAATCCTGGAATCATCACTTATTTCTATATCCGACAACTTCAACCAGTATAGTGGCTTCTATAACATAGCTGAACCACTTGCCCAGAAACTTCTTCATCGCTATCCCACATAAGAACACTGTAGAAGGTCTGCTCACTAACTTATCCAATCTCCTTTCCAAGCTACCCAAGTTTTTAGACTCTATAACCCCACTCGGTACATCATCAGATGCAGCATTCTTCACCTGACCTCAGCCGGACTATAAATACTCGCGTTCCTTTCACCCCAGGTAGTTCTGTTTGTGACTTGAAAAAGCCCACTGTGTGGGCGAAACGTAGTCAATAAAGGATCACATTATACTGCATTTGTGTTTATATTGCCAACTCTCTGAGGATAGAGTCGACCATCATGGTAGTCTCGACCTGTTGAC
>NW_026470154.1:0-7500 GCF_026875155.1 Cherax quadricarinatus | reverse complement strand
GGGAAGCTGTGATTTCGTGTATAGGGCAAGGAGGAATAACATCTTGTAGGAGTGAGAAAGAGCCAGTTGTGAGTGTGGGGGAAGTTCGTGAGGCAGTAGGTAGAATGGTAGGTAAAATGAAAGGGGGTAAGGCAGCCGGGATTGATGGGATAAAGATAGAAATGTTAAAAGCAGGTGGGGATATAGTTTTGGAGTGGTTGGTGCAATTATTTAATAAATGTATGGAAGAGGGTAAGGTACCTAGGGATTGGCAGACAGCATGCATAGTTCCTTTGTATAAAGGCAAAGGGGACAAAAGATAGTGCAAAAATTATAGGGGGATAAGTCTGTTGAGTATACCTGGTAAAGTGTATGGTAGAGTTACTATTGAAAGAATTAAGAGTAAGACGGAGAATAGGATAGCAGATGAACAAGGAGGCTTTAGGAAAGGTAGGGGGTGTGTGGACCAGGTCTTTACAGTGAAACATATAAGTGAACAGTATTTAGATAAGGCTAAAGAGGTCTTTGTGGCATTTATGGATTTGGAAAAGACGTATGACAGGGTGGATAGGGGGGCAATGTGGCAGATGTTGCAGGTGTATGGTGTAGGAGGTAGGTTCCTGAAAGCAGCGAAGAGTTTTTACGAGGATAGTGAGGCTCAAGTTAGAGTATGTAGGAAAGAGGGAAATTATTTCCCAGTAAAAGTAGGCCTTAGACAAGGATGTGTGATGTCACCATTGTTGTTTAATATATTTATAGATGGGGTTGTAAGAGAAGTAAATGCGAGGGTCTTGGCAAAAGGCGTGGAGTTAAAAGATAAAGAATCACACATAAAGTGGGAGTTGTCACAGTTGCTCTTTGCTGATGACACTGTGCTCTTGGGAGATTTTGAAGAGAAGTTGCAGAGATTGGTGGATGAATTTGGTAGGGTGTGCAAAAGAAGAAAATTAAAAGTGAATACAGGAAAGAGTAAGGTTATGAGGATAACAAAAGATTAGGTGATGAAAGATTGGATATCAGATTGGAGGGAGAGAGTATGGAGGAGGTGAATGTATTCAGATATTTGGGAGTGGATGTGTCAGCGGATGGGTCTATGAAAGATGAGGTGAATCATAGAATTGATGAGGGGAAAAGGGTGAGTGGTGCACTTAGGAGTCTGTGGAGACAAAGAACTTTGTCCTTGGAGGCAAAGAGGGGAATGTATGAGAGTATAGTTTTACCAACGCTCTTATATGGGTGTGAAGCATGGGTGATGAATGTTGCAGCGAGGAGAAAGCTGGAGGCAGTGGAGATGTCATGTCTGAGGGCAATGTGTGGTGTGAATATAATGCAGAGAATTCGTAGTTTGGAAGTTAGGAGGAGGTGCGGGATTACCAAAACTGTTGTCCAGAGGGCTGAGGAAGGGTTGTAGAGGTGGTTCGGACATGTAGAGAGAATGGAGCGAAACAGAGTGACTTCGAGAGTGTATCAGTCTGTAGTTGAAGGAAGGCGGGGTAGGGGTCGGCCTAGGAAAGGTTGGAGGGGGGGGTAAAGGAGGTTTTGTGTGCGAGGGGCTTGGACTTCCAGCAGGCATGAGTGAGCGTGTTTGATAGGAGTGAATGGAGACAAATGGTTTTTAATACTTGACGTGCTGTTGGAGTGTGAGCAAAGTAACATTTATGAAGGGGTTCAGGGAAACTGGCAGGCCGGACTTGAGTCCTGGAGATGGGAAGTACAGTGCCTGCACTCTGAAGGAGGGGTGTTAATGTTGCAGTTTAAAAACTGTAGTGTAAAGCACCCTTCTGGCAAGACAGTGATGGAGTGAATGATGGTGAAAGTTTTTCTTTTTCGGGCCACCCTGCCTTGGTGGGAATCGGCCAGTGTGATAAATAATAATAATAATAAAATAATATATATATAATATATATATATATATATATATAATATATATATATATATATATATATATATATATATATATGCATACACACACATGCATATACATACATACATACATATATAATGCGCGTTCATATAAGTATACATTTATACATTTACCATTGATTCCATCTGCGACCTTCAAATTCATGTAGGAAACACGAGAAACAGAGATTATTATAATTTGTTTACAGTTTTCATGGAGGAGATTTAGAGATTCACATTTGACACTCATCAATACACAATAACATGTACACTCATACACAATATGTGACACTCATACACAATATTTGGCACTCGTACACAATATGTCACATAAACAATATGTGACACTCATTCACTCATACACATTCCGCAAACAATACACTCATTCTTAGAAAATAACATGTACATATGACATTCATCAACACACAATAACATGCACACATAACACCCATACACAGTAACATGTACATATGACACCCATACACAATAACATGTACACATAACACCCATACACAATAACATGTACACATGACACCCATACACAACAAGATGTACACATGACACACATACACAATAACATGTACACATGACACACATATACAATAACATGCACTCATGACACACATACACAATAACATGTACACATAACACCCATATATAAGAATATACACACATGACACAGTCTTCCACTAGTGTCACAAACATGTCTCAACTTTATATATTTACATATTTCACAAAGAATGTCGTCGAAATACCGTAAACCAGCATATAAATGTATGTGAAAATACTGATATATGTGTATGTTTGTTCGTTAGCCTTTCTGTGTCAAATGAAAAAGACCAATAAATAAATAAAAATGAAACCTGTGTAATATTTAATACAGTTTTGATGGAGGTGGAAAGTTCTTCAACACTTGGCCAAATTCATCCACATAAAATAAAACAATCACAAATACTTTTAAACTACTAAATAAGCAAGAAAATTTCGTACTAAGTATAAATTCATTTGTAATAAAAAAAGAATTTCCAAAATTGTTCTTAATTAGCCTCTTCTCGGTGGCCGAGCTGTGGGGCGACTTCGTCCGTCTACCAGCCTACTGTTCCAGGCTGTCTTGGTGGGTGTAATTACTGGACACAGTTTACTGTGTGTCCCCTCCAGTAATTCCACCAACCCGGACAGTCTCGGCAGTAGACCAGTTGGACAAGACCAAGTTTGCACCAAGCAAAGTCACTGTGGGTGGCAACCGCTGACTCTGGGGAAGTGGGGAAGGGAGTCCACCTGAGGTGACACAAGTGGACTCCTGGAGACACTGATGACTCCTGGAGACACTGATCCGGGGAAGGTACCGCCGACCTTAGGTAAAGGGGAAGGGGAAACATCCGGGAGTGAACGGATGAATTCCTGGATACATGAACTTATGGAAGGCTGTTGTTGAGGCTGACCTTGGGTAAGTGGGGAAGGGGAGACATCCGGGAGCGAACGGATGGATTCCAGGATACATGAAACTGGGGAAGGCATAAAAACTAGCAGTTGAGGCTAACCCTGTGTAAGTGGGAAGGGGAGACATCCGGCGGTAGACGGATGAATTCCTGGATTCATGAACCTGGGGAAGGCATGAATACTAGCAGTTGAGGCTAACCCTGTGTAAGTGGGGAAGGGGAGACATCCGGCGGCGGACGGATGGATTCCTGGATACATGATCTTGGGGAAGGCAAGCATACAGCTGACTTCGAGAAAGTGGGGGAGGGAGTCCACTCAGGTGACTCAAGTGGACTCCTGGAGACACTGATCCGGGGAAGGCACTGACCTAACTCTCTGACCTTAGGTAAGTGGGGAAATGAAGACATCCGGGAGCGAACGGATGGATTCCTTGATACATGCGCTTGGGGATGGTTGTTGTTGAGGCTGATCTTAGGGATGTGAGGAAGGGGAGACATCTGGGAGCGAACGGATGGATTCCTGGATACATGAACCTGTGGAAAGCAAGAATACAGGTTGGTGAGGCTGACTTTGGGGAAGTGAGGAAGGGAAAACATCAGGCGGCGGACGGATGGATTCCTGGATACATGAACCTGGGAAAGGCTGAGGCTGGAAGGCAGAGAGAGAGAGAGAGAGAGAGGCGAGGCTGACCTTAGGGAAGTGAGGAAGGGGAGACATCCGGGGGCCCACGGATGGATTCCTGGACACATGAACCTGGGGAAGGCGAGGGGGGAGGGGTGGACCTTAAGAGTAACTCTGGTCAGATCACTGACAGTGATAAGGATATGTGTGAAATTCTCAATGCCTACTTCCTCTCAGTTTTCACCCAGGAAAATACTAGCGATATTCCTGAAATAATAGATTATGTAGAACAGGATGATAATAAACTATGCACGATTGCGGTAACTAGTGACATGGTCCTCAGACAAATAGAGAAACTAAACCAACAAACCCCCAGGCCCTTTGATGAACTGTTTGCAAGGGTTTTTAAAGGAATGAAAGAGGAATTAGCATACCTTTGGCTAATCTTTTTAACATATCACTACAAAGGCATAGTGCCTGAAAAGTGGAAATTGGCAAATGTAATACCTATTTACAAGGCAGGTGACGGTCCATGGCTTCGAACTATATTTTAAAATATATATATAAATATAATATATATATATAAAATATTATATATATATATATATATATATATGAAATATATAGACCAATAAGCCTTACCTCCATAGTGGGAAAATTTATGGAATCAATAACAATTGGGAAGCAATTCGTAGCCATTTTGATAGGTACAGATTGATTAATGAATCCCAACATTGTTTTACAAAGGGACGTTCCTTCTTACGAATTTACTTTTTTCACTAAGGTGTTTGAAAGGTAGACATGGTAATGAATGTGATATTGTGTATATGGACTTCAGCAAGGATTTCGATAGACTTCCACACCAGAGGCTATTGAGGAAACTTAAGCACACGAATAGGAGGAGAAAATTTTTTCATGGTAGAGGCATGGCTGACAAATAGGCAGCAGAGAGTTTGCATAAATGGGGAGAAATCAGAATGGGGGTACGTCACAAGCGGTGTTCCTCAGGGGTCAGTGTTGGGCCCGTTGTTATTCACAATTTACATAAACGATATAGATGAGGGAATAAATAGCGACATAAGCAAATTTGCTGATGACTACAAAATAGGCCGTCCAATTCATTCTAATGAGGACACTAGAGCACTCCAGGATGATTTGAATAGACTGACGCAATGGTCGGAGAAGTGGCAGATGCAGTTTAATATTGACAAATGCAAAGTTCTAAACGTTAGACAGGTAAATAACCATGCCACATATAAACTAAATAATGTAGGTCTTAATACTACTGACTGCGAAAAGGATTTAGGAGTTCTGGTTAGTAGTAATCTTAAACCAAGACAACAGTGCATTAGTGACACGAAATCGTAATGACACGATTGCAAACAAACCATACCACGGGCGGGGATAGAACCCGCGATCTGAGAGTCTCAAAACAACCCAACCGTGGTATGGCTTCATATCTAGAAGTATAAATAATAGAAGTCCTCAGGTTGTTCATTTAGACTATGCTGCTCAGTTCTGGTCACCATATTACAGAATGGATATAAATGCTATGGAAAACGACAGAGGAGGATGACAAAGATGATCCATGTATCAGAAATCTTCCCTATGAGGATAGACTGAGGGCCCTGAATCTGCACACTCTCGAAAGGCGTAGAATTAGGAGGGATATGATCGAAGTGTATAAATGGAAAACCGGAATAAAGAAAGGGGATGTAAATAGCGTTCTGAAAATTTCCAGCCAAGACAGGACTCGCAGCAATGGTTTCAAGTTGGAAAAATTCAGATTCAGGAAGGATATAGGAAAGCACTGGTTTGGTAATAGAGTTGTGGTTAGTGGGGAACAAACTCCCGAGTACAGTTATTCAGGCAAAACTTTTTTATTTTAAAAATAGGTTAGATAAATACATGATTGGTGTGGGTGGTGTGAGTTGACCTGAACTAGCTTTGTGCTGCGGGTCTTGGTGCCCTGCTCCTTCTTGGGGTGGAGTGACAGACTGAGTGGGTCATTTGCTAATCCGGGGGGGTGGACGATATGGAAACCTGCTCCGCATGGTCAGTTAGGCCTATTGCAGTGTTCCTTCTTTCTTATGTTTTTTTATTTGTTCTTATATACATAAAACATGCAATAAAACACCTGAGGAATGGAAGATGGCAAATGCAGTTCTCAACTTTTAAGAGACAGACCGAGCATTAAACTACAGACTTTTGTCACTGACGTATGCAAAGTCATGGGGAAGATTATCAGGAGGAATGGGGCACCTAGAGCAGAATAAGCTTTAAAGACAACTAGCACGGTTCAGGGAACAAATCCTGTGTCACAAACCTACTTGAGTTTTATGACAACTACGGAATAAGACACGAGGGGGTGGATAGATTGCAATTTCTTGGACTGCAAGAAGGCCTTCAACACAGTTCCTACAAGTGGTTTTTTGCAAAACCTAGAGGATCGGCACACTTTAAAAGGAAAGGACTGCAATGGATCAGAATATTGGCAGGGAGGTCTGTGACGACGGGGTTTCCACAGGGGTCGTCCTGGGCCTGTGACGAGCGGGGTTCCACAAGGGTCGGTTCCTGGACTGTGACAAGCGGGTTCCACAAGGGTTTTGGTCCTTAGGACTGTGACGAGCGGGTTCCACAAGGGTCGGTCTAGGACCTGTGCGGCGGGGGTCCACAGGGGTCGGTCCTGGGCCTGTGTTGTTTATTGTACAGTGAACAAATGACGGAAGGATACTTTCAGAAGTGTCTCTGTTTGTTGATGAAGTAAGTTAATGAGGATCAGTCAGACAACAAAGACACCTGGACAAGCTACAAGTTGGTCCAGCAATGTTCCCTTGAATTTAACCCCACAAGCAAAAATGGGCAAAGACTGAGAACCTCACTCAAGGAAAAAATCTTAGGGTGAAAATAACACCGAGCAAATCTCTGAGGCGCACATTACCCGAAAAATGCTGCAGCATATGTCGCCTGGCAAACCTAAGAACAGCGTTCCGTTAACTCATTAAGAATCCTTCAAGGGCTCGTCGCCATGTAGTCAGAACCATATTGGTGTATTCAGCACCAGTTTGAACCCACACCTGGTTAAGCACGACAGAAATTAGAGAAATTTCCAAGGTTGGGAAAAGGCTGTCCCAAAGTAAGAGGGATGTCCTACGAAAGAAGGGTTATGGGAAATCGGCCTGACGACACTGGAGACAAGAAAGGGGCAGGGAGACATAAAACGACATAATAAAATACTGCGCAGAAAGACAAGGTGGACAAAGACAGATTTCCAGGGAGGGACACAAAACAAGAGGTCCACAATTGGAAGTTGAAAACACAGATGAATAAAGGGTGTTTGGAAGTATTTCTTCAGCATAAGTTGTCAGGAAATGAAAAAGGGCCAGAAAGGACGATGGGCGGGAACCAACTGTTTTAAGACGAGGGGTTTTATAAAGCTCAAGGGGCAGGGAGAGAGAGGAATAGTAGCATCTGTGAAGGGCGGGGGAGGAGCATACTCGCCCTGCCCACAAATAGGGAGTGAAAAAGGTGATAACACCACAATACGGCGCAAACAAA
>NW_026470153.1:0-12454 GCF_026875155.1 Cherax quadricarinatus | reverse complement strand
ACTCAAGATCCCCTTTCACATTCAAGATGCCCTTCACCAACATCAAGTTTTCCCCTTTCACCAAACATAAGATGCCTTTCACCATCAAAGCCCTTCACCAACATCAAGATTTTTTCCCCCTCAAGACCCTTTTCCCAAACCAAGTTCCCCTTCCCCCAACTCAAGATGCCCTTCACCAACAAAAGACGCCTTTTCCCCCACTTAAAGGGGTATCATCATCTTAAACAATCAAAATTTTTTCCCACTATTGTGAAAAATGATTGAATGTCAAACAATGAGAATAAAGACACTTTGAAGGACAAGCTTTATTGAAACTTTTCCCTTTCTGAGAACCGTATCAAGACAGTCTTGAAGGGGCTCCACAAAGGGGGTAAAAAAAAGCTTGTACATCAGTACAAAAAAGGAGAAAAGGGGCTTACGACGACTTTTCGGTCCGTTTGGGACCATTTACAAAGTCACATGTTTGGGCCCTTTTTTTTGTTTTTTTTTGTACATCATGTCTTTGTCTCACATTTGGGGTATACGAATTTCGTTCGCTCCCACAATGTTTTTCTCATGTCCTTTCCACTTTTATCAAAGCCAGAGTATAAATGGAACCCCAACGCCTTGGGACAGGCTGGAACATGATCCAAATTTTTATGGGGGGGAATATAGAAAATATAACCGGGCTTCACCAGCTACCCACGCGATCACAACTCTCTCTCTCTCTCTCCTCTCTCTCTCTCATTTTTAAAGGGGGAATGAAACACACTAGAATGTCTAAATAATTTCCCTTTTAAAGAGTTGCCCGTGTTGGTGAGTTCTCTCTAAAAAAAATTGGGGGCTACCCCCCTCATTTCTAGGATCGAACCCTGGTAACCCCCTTTTCCCAAAAAAGAATACAAAGATCAACTTATTGATCCTCCTAGCATCTAGCCTTTTTCTCTATGCCCCCTTTGGCTTTTTGCTTTAATAGGATATAAAAATATTGTGTTTAATTGTAAATGGGTTGGGGGATAACGAAAAAAAAAAGAAAATCGTAAACATTGTTAAGTTAGGGCATCATTAAGAAAACTTTTCAGTGTCTTAAACTGTATATAAATGTCCTTTTCACAATATCGTGAATTTTCATCTCGGGATTACTTAGGCGAGCCCAAATAGGAACCCCGTCTGCCCTCGCGCTCAGCAAAAGGCTCAGTCCCCCCCCTACCACGCTTGGGTGAACGACCCACATGGGTTTAAAAACGCTTAAAAAATAATATCCCTGCATTTATTTTGCATTGATGCTCGCCTTTGCGAGCAAATTTTTCGTTAATTTTCTTCGCTTAATAATATGTATGCATGTAGTCTTTCGAACATTTTTTTGAGCATTCCGAATTATTTTAAAAAAAATTTTTATAACTTTTTAGGATTTGCCCCAAATTTAAAACCCCACCCTCACCTTGCTAAAATTAACCCCTTTTTTGGTTCAATTGTACACTTCGTTGTGTTTTGGGATTAAACCCTGGAAACTGCAGGTTTAACCTATGCAGACTATATTGGTCAGCTTACTTTGTCGCAAATACAGATATTCGTGTGAAGGAGAGAAAATAGGCAAAATTAAAATTTTTCTGTCAAAAAATTGCAAATCATTGAAAAAGGGTCCAAGTAATTTTCTTTTAATAAATTTGTTTTTCTGTTAAAGTTTTCGGGATTTATCTATAATTTCAAAAAATTTTGGACTCGGGGAATGATTGTGCTACTATGAATATTGCTAATTTCAAAAAATTAAATTTAAAATTATTTTTGCGAATTAATTTCTTCGAGCCTTTTTGGGGTTCAAAGATCCAGAGGTCGCTTTTTTGTGCTAAAATACAGTGAATCAGTTCAAAACTTTAGGACCAAAGAGCAAAAGAAGAAGGAGCACTTAGAACTGACACACCCTGGGTTAGGTTAGGTCAGTTCGTCAGGAAACGGGACAATTGTTTCCTGACATGTCTTAAAATGATGACCCGCAGCTGGAGTTTTTGGGTTATCTGACCGAGGCCTTCCGCTGGTTTACAGGTCCCCCCCTTTAAATAATGGTCTAGTTATAACCATTTCTATGTGATATCATGCTGGGGAACTAGTGACAGTGAGGGAGTAAAATGTATCTCAAGTCACCCGGTCACGAGTGAGGGACAGCCCGCTGCGTTTGTGCCCGTCAAAAACTGCGTGTCTTGATAGTAGTAGAAGGAACAGAAGGGGAAAATAAGCGTGTGCAACCATAAAGTGCATATACTCCTTTGAACAAACAAAAAAGGAATATCAGTGAACGCAAAATGGGAAAAATAGGGATTATAGTGTCACTAAGAGTGCCGGTGGAGGAAACGGTTACCGTGGGAAATAGACCTGACCAGCACTATAAATTTTATTGCCGGTGTCGACACAAGTGGAAAAAAACGAATATCGATCATCTATCTATAAGTAATATATTGAGGTGACAAGGATATATTTGTGCAGTGGCATAGTGAACTAAATTGTAGATAAGAGTAATCTAAATTACCCCAAGTAAGCGTACAATATATAGTGTAGAAGGGGAATAATCTTACAAGCGACTGGCACTAGCGAACTATTGCCAGAGGTCCAGTGAAGTGTTAATAACGGATAAGTAACTACTACAGTCATAAATATGAAACGAGTGATGGTAGCATTGAGGTGCAGGGAATCACAGCATACATAAATTGGGAAATACAACCGTTACCTCTACTAAACAGGAAATAATCTTTTCCTTAGAAGTGGGGGGGGAAAAGTTAGCGTAGGCCTAGTTTTTAAACAATAAAACAATGATCCCAGTATAAACGCAGTGAAAAGTGTATTTGAAAAATCCCAGTGTATATCCTTGAGATAAACAGTGTACAGCCTACATAAAAGGAATTTAAATAGTAATAATAATAGTATTAAAAAATATAAAATTATGGAATGTGGCAGTGTGGGAAGTGCCAGCTCACACCCACCCTGCACCCACCCCCCCCACCACCACCACCTACCCCCACCTCCCACCACCCACATACTGCAAACTTGGTTCGTATAAATACATCTTGCATATTACTGGCACCACAAGAGAAAGGTAAAGTGGAAATCAGTTTTCTTCCGTGGCATACAGTGTAGTAGGATACAGACAGGATGTCAGCACAGCATATCTGTGGACATGTAAAAAAATCCTTTGGGAAGGAATCCAGAATCACATGCAACCTATGCTTTTTCCAAACACCATATCTCTTGTACTAGACTAAATACAGCCTCAAAAAATGACCTCGAACTAGAAAGGGTGCTTCTGGTTGTGCAATAAAGATGTAGAACTTTGGCAGGTATCAGAAAGGTACTAAGGAGAGTAATAAATGATAAAAAAATCAAGGAAAACAAGGATGACCTCTTGGATAGTCTACCAAAAATATATAAAACATGGGAGCAAGAATAGTGATCAAAAAATGCAGAATGTCCATACCACAACAGATGACTCGAAACTATCTAGTCACGCACATGGTGCTAAGACAGCCCCATTCCCAGTCAAGCACTAATACCCACAGTGCTGGTGCTGGCCCAGCTCCCCAGGCATAGCACCAATACCCACAGTGCTGGTGCTGGCCCGGGCTCCCCCAGTCATAGCACTAATACCCACAGTGCTGGCCCAGGCCCCAGCCGCTGACCCAGACCCAGCCCCACCCCCCAGCCCCAGTGCTGACCCAGACCCAGCCCCCAGCCTTACTGCCAGCCCAGACTCCCTGGGGTCACTACCCAAACCACCAAAAAAAAACAGTAAATATACAACCATCATTGCACAAGACCGGGCCCACAGTACAGATGTTGGAGAGGAGTCCCTCCTTCTTCCTCTACTGGGAAAGTAGATGGAATCCAGGACGGGGTGGCCCTGGCTTGGATACGAGGATTATAGTTGCAGTCCCAAAACCCGCAGAAATTGACAACACACCTCCCAACAATTCTCAACCAAAGGTGAATTTGTGCAAATTTTATGTTTGGGGGCATCTGAAACTTTGGAATAACAGGGGGAAAAAATGGACATGCAATTTTGACCATCCCAAAAATGTAGCGACCTCCTGTCTAAAGAGTGTGTCGTTCTTCTTCCTGTACTTTCTTTCACCCAAAAATGTGCCACTCCTCGGTCCTCCAGAAGCAGTGTTACAACATCGAGTGCCCTGCATACCATCTAAAAGGGACCAGGAGGCACAGACCCCACAAGACAAAAAATAGTACTACGACAACCCAACTCCAGGTGATTTTTTAGTGGCAGGAAACGAAAAAGAAAATGGAAGGGAAATAACAAAAATAGTCCACCCCTTGGACCTTTTTACTGGGGGCGCAGCCATCCACCCATGCCCTCCAAAATTACAACTACTAGATGCCAATAACAAAAACCCCCCAACAAACACAGAATACAACTCGTTCATATTGCTAATAAAACGGGGCCTTAAGCCATCCACCCAACAAAATACCTTTATCATGACTTCTAGTGATCTAATGCAATGTTGCACCTTCACAGAGACTCACACAAAAGATCACTTTGACAGTGAAATATGGATAAGTGGTTTACAACCTTTAGATGCGACAAAAAAAACAGGCAACAAGGGGGTTTGGCTGTATGTCAAAGAGTCCCTTATCTGCACAGAGTTGCTGAACACCAAAAATTTAGGTAGTTGAAGTTCAAATCAATAAAGATCGAGAACCAAAACCTAGTCATTGTGGTTGTATACAAGCCACCAGATGCAACCTCACAACAGTTCAAGGAACAGCTACTGAAAATCGATTACTGTTTGGAAAACCTTCCAGCTCCATCCCCAAAAAATCTTACTTCTTGGTGATTAACCTAAGGCATACAAAATGGAAGAATGTAGCAAATAATGTTAAGCTGAAACAATCCCCGGAGGTAGCGCAGATGAAAGGTCACACACACATGAGCTACTAAGTCCTCTGGCGAAAAACACAAACCCTTTAAACCAGCAGATAGTGGAGCCAACAATCTAGAAAACACACTTGACCTTATCTTCACAAATAATGAGGACCTGATAAGAGACATAAGAATATCAAAAACAACTAATTCCGATCACAATCTAATCTAAGTCCAGACGTACATCATAGGGGTCCTGAACAGCAGAATGCATGTACCTGTGAAGGGGTCTTCACAAAATACAATTTCAACAACAAAACATCAACTGGGACCAAGGTAAACCATGTCCTAAACGAAACATGTTGGGAAGATGTTTTTAATGACATGGATCCCCAAAACCCGTCCTTGAAAAGATCAACTTCCTGGTAGCCGAAGCATGTTCTAGGCATATTCCCCCTAAGAAAAGAAGAAGAGCAGGAGTAAACTGGAGAGAAAAAGGACGCTCCCTCTACAGAAGACACGAAATCACTGAGCTCCTCAGGAGTGCTAGAATATCGAATACACGAAAGGAGGCACTGACCAGGGAAGTGGGAAAATATCGAACTTAAGCTAAATGACTCTTACAGGAACCCGGAGAGGCAGGAGGAGCTTAAAGCTATTAGTGAAAATTGAAAGAAATTCAAATATTTCTTTTCATATGCCAAAAACAAGGCAAATACCACATCTAGTATCTCGGCCCTTACTCAGACAGGATGGGGCTTACACAGATGACAACAAGGAAATGAGTGAAATATTGAAATCCCAGAACGACTCTGTGTTTTAGTGAACCACTAATCGGTCTGGGATCGACGACCCAAATGATTTCTTCATGAATGAGCCTCAAAACTCCATAAATGTATGCCAGATTTCCGACATTACCCTAACTCCGATAGATTTCGAAAAAGCCATTGACAACATGCCTATGCACTCAGCCCCGGCCCAGACTCGTGGAACTCTGTTTTCATTAAAAACTGCAAGAAACCCCTCTCGCGTGCCCTAAGTACACTATGGAGGAGGAGCTTGGACATGGGTGAAATTCCACAGTCACTTAAAACAACGGATATAGCCCACTCCTAAAGGGGGCAGCAAAGCATTAGCTAAGAAGTATAGACCAATTAGCTCTGACGTCCCACATCATAAAAATCTTTGAAAGAGTGCTAAGAAGCAGGATTGCAAATCACCTGGATTCCCAAAATCTGCACAATCCAGGGCAACATGGGTTCAGGGCAGGTCGCTCCTGCCTCTCACAACTACTGGATCACTATGACATGGCCTTGGATGCACTGGAAGAAAATCAGAATGCAGATGTAATATAAACAGACTTTGCAAAAAAAATTTTACAAAGCGATCATGGCGTAATAGCCCATAAAATACTGCTAAAGGAATAACTGGGGAAAATGGGGAGTGGATCTTCAACTTCCTAACAAATCGAACACAAAGAGTAGTGGGCAACAGAGTTAAAATCGGAGGCTGCCATAGTGAAAGCTCTGTTCCACAAGGCACAGTACTCGCCCCCATCTTATTCCTTATCCTCTATCAGACATAAACAAGATATACACCACAGTACCGTATCATCCTTTGCGGATGATACTAGGGTCTGCATGGGCTGTCATCTGCTGAGGACGGGTTAACCTCCAAGAAGATATAAACAAAGTTTTCCAGTGGGCAACGGTAAACAATATGATGTTCAATGAGGACAAATTCCCAACTACTCCGTTATGGAAAACTGGAGGAGATAATAACTAGAACAGAGTATACTACTGATTCCGGCCATACAATAGAGCAGAAAAATAATGTAAGGGACCTGGGGAGTAGTAATGTCTGAGGATCTCACTTTCAAGGATCACAACAGTGCCACGATCGCACGTGCAAAGAAAATGATAGGATGGATAGTGGGGAACTTTCAAAACGAGAGATGCCAAGCCCATGATGATCCTTTTCCCAAAACACTTGTTCTCTCTAGGCTGGAATACTGCTGTACTTAACATCTCCATTCAAAGCAGGTGAATTCGCAGATCTAGAGAGTGTACGAGATCCTTTACTGCACGTATAAGTTCTGTCAAACACCTTAACTACTGGGAACGCTTTGGAAGCACTTGACTTGTACTCATTGGAACGCAGGAGGGAGAGATATATCAAAATCTACACTTGGAAAATTTTTGGAAGGAATGGTCCCCAAAACTGCACACAGAAATCACTCCCCACGAAAGTAAAAGACTGGGCAGGCGATGCAAAATGCCCCCAATAAAAAGTAGGGGCGCCATTGGACCTAAAGAAAACACCAAAGTGTCTGGGGCCCAAAACTGTTTAACAGCCTCCCATCAAGCATTAGGGGAATTGCCAATAAACCCCTGGCTGCCTTCAAGAGAGAGGTGGAACAGATACCTTTAAAATCAGTGCCGGATCAACCGGGCTGTGGCTCGTACGTTGGCTGCGTGTGGCCAGCAGTAACAGCCTAGTTGATCAGGCTGATCCATTCGGGAAGCCCGGTCATGGACCGGGCCGCGGGGCGTTGATCCCCGGGAAAAACCTCCAGGTAACCTCCAGGTAAGGCAGTGGAGAGCCGAAGTAACTTTGATATTCCAATCACCGTCCCCAAGTGGCAGAGGACACTGTAGTAGGAGTAGGCTTACTGGCCATGCTAGGAAAGACAGGGAAGAAACTAGAGTCAGAAGACTAGAAATACAAAGGAAATTCTGAAAATCAGGTCAAGAAAGAGAGAAGCAAAACACCAGGTCAAGTGTTTTCTGAAAATGAAAGCACTAGACATTTTTTGTGGAAAAGGTAAGTATCTGCAGAAACAAAACCAGGGATAAGATTCACGTAGAAATGATGTGATTGACGGATGATTCCACAGGAAGGTGCCTGTAAAGACTACACGAACGGGAGATAGTTGAGCAAAGGACCAGTTAATAGGATGACTGTTATCTTTAACTGACAGATAAAAAGGCATTTAATCATGACCTTACAGCATTAGTCGTGGTTGCCCCTAGAAAATTGCCCAAAACACCTTCAGCTTATGAATAAAAACCCTTATTAAACATAAAAAATCGTCTACTCTTAAAAATAAAATAAACTATATTTCCTTTAACAGGTTTTTCTCACATTTATTGTTTCGATAAATAAAATGATTCTGAAAAAATAAAACTACGACAAAGAAATCTATTATACAGTTTATCAAAATAATATGCAATATTTCTCTAGCAAAAGTAAAAGAATCTCCTCAGAAGCATTTAGATACTTTCAGGTACTTTTTGGTAAATTTTTAATTTTAATTTACTGAATATCTCGCTCCAGTCTAATTCTTGGAATCAATTGGAGTACAAAAGTTACTGGGAGAAATGAGAAAGGTTGATCAGGTGTTAGGCCAGAAAAAGGAGGGTAGTTATAATTCTTTGGATCAAGAGCCTTCTATAATGACCCCTTCACACTGACATAGGGTAACTGATAAAATACTCACTTTTCAATGTATGGCTCCTGAAACGATGGAAAAAAGTTCCAATATTTTAGATCAAGAGACCTTCACCTCTATCAAGGGCAGCGCTGTTGCTATTGACTGTGCCAATAAGCCCCTGGCTGCCTTCAAGAGAGAGCTGGACAGATACCTAAAGTCAGTGCCGGATCAGCCGGGCTGTGGCTCGTACGTTGGACTGCGTGCGGCCAGCAGTAACAGCCTAGTTGATCAGGCCCTGATCCATCGGGAGGCCTGGTCATGGACCGGGCCGCGGGGGCGTTGATCCCCGGAATAACCTCCAGGTAACTTCCAGGTAACCTGCACTGAACTATTCCAAGCAAAGCTCTTTTTTACTTGTGATGTTGCAGTAGCATTACTGGCTTCCTCTCCCTTGTAGGTTTTCTGCTTCGGTACTGTTTCCCTTGATCTCTTGATCCATTGTTATCCTCTTCTCTTGCCCTTGTGTTCCGCTGTTCTTGTGTTCTCTTGCTCCACTATATCCTTGATCACCTGTTATATTGTAGTCTTGTTACCTTGTGGCCTTGTAACTTTGTGCCCTTGTTCCATTATACCCTTATTCATTTATTTCATTGTTCTCTTCTTCCCTTGCTTCCTTTCTCCTTGTTTCCGTGTTCCCTTGTGCTGTCAATAGAGCATGTGAGTCTGGAGGTCAATTTTCCACCATCTCCACCTCTGGTGTTCTCCATTCTCAACTTCTTCGCCAGTCGAGCGTGTTGGGTTAATCACAATGATACCCTTCATCCAGCATAACTGCCAAGAACAGCCATTTTTCCCAATATATTGAGGGTTATTATTCATTATTCTCATATCGAGCCATTGATTCCATCGACAAATTCGCATTATTACTTTCGCTCAGTTGATCTGCAACACAGAGAAGGGAAGCCCTTAACAAGAAGCAAGAACTCTCAAGTGCAGCAACTGTCTGTTGCAGATGATGTCTATTACTCTCTTAGGTCTCCTCAGGTCTCTATATTAAATGACAAACATTACCGTCAGGTGGATGAATAAGACAAAGTTTTGCCAGTTTCGTATTCATCTTTTTAGTTCTCTTATAATCTCTATAAGATTAACTTCCAGAGGTTAGAGGGAAAAAAATTTAAAAAGCAAGCACTAACCTCGCATCACGTTGTTGTGTGCTCGGTTTGCCAACATAGCAATGTACACACACTGCTATGTTATACGGCAGGGTATATACACCACTTTGGTTTCCTTGTACCAGTTTCCTAGAAAGTGGCTTTGTTATTTCCTCTCAAGAAAATTTCTGAAACATGGAGGTGTGTATATGTGGTTGCGTATATGTGTTGGTTGTGTGTGTGTGTGTGTGGTTGTGTGTGTGTGGTTGTGTGTGTGTGGTTGTGGGTGGGGTGTGTGTGTGTGTGTGTTGTGTGTGTGTGTGTGTGTGTGTGGTGTGTGTGTGTTTGTGTGTGGTTGTGTGTGTTGTGTGTGTGGTTTTTGTGTGTGTGGTTGTGTGTGTGTGTGTGTGTGTGTGTGTGTGGGGGTGTGGTGTGGGTGTGGTGTGTGTGTGTGTTTTGTGTTGTGTGTTGTGTGTGTGTGTGGTTTTTGTGTGTTGTTGTGTGTGTGGTTTTTGTGTGTTTTGGGTTTTTGTGTGTGTGGTTTTTGTGTGTGGTTTGTGTGTGGTGTTTTTGTGTGTGTGTGGTTGTGTGTGTGTGGTTGTGTGTGTGTGGTTGTGTGTGTGGTGGTTGGGGTGTGTGGTTGTGTGTGTGTGGTTGTGTGTTTTGGTTTGTGTGTTGTTTGTGTGGTTGTGTGTGTGTGTGGTTGTGTGTGTGTGGTTGTGTGTGGTTGTGGTTGTGTGTGTGTGTGTGTTGTGTGTGTGTGTGTGTGGTGTGTGTTTTGGTGTGTGTGTGTGTGTGTGTGTGTGTGTGTTGGTGTGTGGTTTTTGCTGACACGGCTCCCTGCTATCAAGTGTGTTTACCCCTTTTGATAAGAGCGGCCAGGCGGCTTATTTATAACTTAACACCCTCCTTTCCCTTTACTCTTTTGTTGATGTAACAATTGTGTCAAAAAATAGTTCTGGATTCCTGTGTTTTTTCACTGCAGGAGATCAGTATTACGAGAGAATAAAGTTTAAGTATAAGCTGCTCTTCATCCTTAAATACAAAGGTGGAAACGGAGATAAGTCACCTCTTAAAATAATAATAATAATAATACATACTAATAATATACACGACAAGTTTACATGTCTCGATGAATATATAACCGAAAGTTTACTTTGATACACTTTTTGGGGGGATTAAAGTATTCTTGATTGATGTGAATAGGTCATTTTCACCCTTTAAAAAGATACTAATGTAGTCGACAGGCTTTAAACTCAAATAACCATTATGTTATTATAATTACAATTATTATTTGAAAAGGTAGTAGTAGTAATAGCAGTAGTGAAGGAAAATAGTAATAGTAGTAGTAAAGTAGTAGTAGCTACTGAGGTATTGTCGTCACAGCATGACTGAAAAAACGAATTCCTTAAAAGTTATGCAGGACAGGATTATAATTTCTGTCTCGTAAAAATTTTAAAAAAATACCAAATTATATTAACTTCTCACATATATCAAAAACGTCTTTCACTCTGTGTGAGTCTTTATACTCTAATTCATAATCCATGACTCCTTTCCATTACCTTGGGAAACAGGGGTTAGAATTCTTTCTCCCACAGTAAAAGTGTAATAAAAGGCGACTAAATGGATGGAACAAGGGCCTGTTTCCCCCTTTCCAAGGGTTTAATTGTTAAAGGGAAAACTGAAGACATTTATAAATCACGTTTGTTTAATGCGCATCGATGTAATACTGATTTTATTAACAACTGATTGTTGACAATGACAAACTTAATTTCAGTAAAGTAAATAAAAAAAACTGATTTTAGGATGAACATGATTTAAGTACATCATATAAAGCCCTTTGTTTACGTAGAGTAATTCGGGCAGCCTTAAAATTAACTTATAACTACAGTACAATTATTTAAATGGGTTACTGGAATGTTATAGTTTGCTAAGGTTGATGTTATGAACGAAATCCAGATGTCCTTTTACGAGTGAAATATACACGAGCGATATGGGATAAAAGTGCAAATTCACTGCATTAAATAACTTCAGAACATTTTGGGTACCAGAGACAGTTCGATAAAGTTCGGCCACTCTTGGTATTAGAGATAACTCACAAGAACAGAATAATATATTTCTTTGAAGTTTGAGTTCAATCTGTATATCAGTGGTGTTTTAAGAACATAAGAAGGGAGACTACAGCAGGCCTAATGGCCCATGCGAGGCAGGTGCAGCTCTCCCACCGCTTATATATACCGACAAGTATCCAAATAAGAGACATTATGACGTTTATGGCGTTTTCTTGAGATGCTTCGCCCACCAGGAAATTTATCAATTGATAAAATTCCTGGAGAAAGGAACGCCGTCGCAATGAAATCTCATAAATCGCGTACCGGGCCATAATGCACGGAGTGCCCCGTGGCAGGGTGGCTGAAGCTCTCGCTTCACACGGCGAAGGTTCGATTCCCGGCTAGGGTAGAAACAATGGGCGTGTTCTTTCACTGTCTATGTCCCATCAGTAAAAATGGGTACCTGGGTGGTAGTAGGACTGATGTGGGTCGCATCCTGGGATAAAACTGACCTAATTTGCGGGAAATGTTCAGCATAACAAGCCGTGCTTCCTATATAGTAGTACGTCAGTGACGTCAGCTAGACCTGTATACCTTGTACATGTACTTGTAGAAATAAATATAATATTATGAGATCAATCTTTTCATATGAAACTAGTTAATGGGCCAAGTTGGACCGAAACGTCGTCATAAAGTTTCTGCCTCCTATGTGCGGGTTATTTGTGTATTGTTTTCAGTTAGGTTTAATGTGCCTCTTTGTTCTCTATATCTATTTACCATCTTGATTTCTACACTTGAGTTTTTTTGAACATTTTAGAGAAATAAAAAAAAAAATCTAAAAAAAAACAAGATAATTTTTTGATTTAAAAGCATTATTTTTTTTTATTTAAGAGCATTAATTTAAATTAGAGGTAACCCACCCATCGTTCTTTATTTATTTTCCCGAAATGAAAAGCCCTAGAAAAACATCACA
>NW_026470152.1:0-12006 GCF_026875155.1 Cherax quadricarinatus | reverse complement strand
TCCTCGTCAGAATGAATTCGCGGCCTTTTTGGTTGTCATCGGCAAACTTGTGATGTCGTCTTTATCCCCTTCTATGTCGTTTATGTAGTTGTGAACAGCGGGGGGCCCCAACATGACCCTGTGGAACACCGCTCGTGACGCTTCCCCACTCTGATTTCTCCCCATTTATGCAAACTTTTCTGCTGCTATTTGTCAACCATGCCTCTATCCAGGAAAAAAATTCTCCTCCTATTCCATGTCCCTTAATTTTCCTCAATAGTCTCTGGATGTGGGACCCTGTCAAAAGCCTTATTGAAGTCCATATACCAATATCATATTCTTTAAACCATGATCTCCCTCCTCAAATACCTTAGTGAAAAAAGTTAATAAATTCGTAAGGCAGGAATGCCCCTTTGTAAAACCATGCTGAGATTCGTTGATTAATTTATGCTTTTCAAGGTGGCTACGAACTGCCTGGGCAATTATTGATTCCATAAATTTTCCCACTATGGAGGTTAGGCTTTTTAATAAAGATGGTAGAATTACCGAAAAATATGTAAAGTAAAAGGAACAAGTTCAACTAATGTGACATTTATTGTGGCAACGTTTCGCTCTCCAGGACCTTTATCAAGCCATTACAAACAATACATAGACACAGAGGGTATATATAGGATCAGAGTGAGGTGAATACTAGTGAGGTACCATTTCGATGTTCACTAGTGGAGTAGTAGTAGTAGTAGTGTAGTGACAAAAGTAATACAATATGGTAGAGCAATTAATTCGTACATGAGAAAAAGGGAAATATAAAAGCTATTACTTGGGTAACACAAAAATAGGTTGGACAAATATAGACTGGAATGAGGCAGCTTGTTCCGTGTTCACTCTCTGTGCTTTGTGTAGTATAACAGGAGAGACTATGTGATGGCAGGGTTTACTGTTTTCAGGAGGATTCTTGCTAAGATTCGGAGAGGTGAAGCTGCCGTTGTTTTGTTTAATTGTATTCGAAACAGCGATCAGTGCTGATTCGAGGCACTTGCGTCTGCGGAAATTAGTTTCTTTGATCACTAATTGGGCGTCTCTGAATTTCATGAGATGATTGGAGGAATTTCGGTGTTGTACACAGGCGTTGTTCAGGTTATCGTTCCTACATGCGTAAATGTGTTCAATGAACACAGGCGTTGTTCAGGTTATCGTTCCTACATGCGTAAATGTGTTCAATGAACACATTTACGCATGTAGGAACGATAACCTGAACAACGCCTGTGTACAACACCGAAATTCCTCCAATCATCTCAGGGAAATTCAGGGGACGCCCAATTAGTGATCAAAGAAACTAATTTCCGCAGACGCAAGTGCCTCGAATCAGCACTGATCGCTGTTTCGAATACAATTAAACAAAACACGGCAGCTTCACCATCTCCAAAGTCTTAGCAAGAATCCTCCTGAAAACAGTAAACCCTGCCATCACATAGTCTCTCCTGTTATACTACACAAAGCACAGAGAGTGAACAGGGAAAACAAGCTGCCTCATTCCAGTCTATATTTGTCCAACCTATTTTTGTGTTACCCAAGTAATAGCTTTTATATCCTTTTTTACTCTTTGTACGAATTAATTGCTCTACCATATTGTTTACTTTTGTCATACCACTATACTACTACTACTATTTACTCCCACTAGTGAACATCGAAAGGTACCTCACTGTATTCACATCACTCTGACCCTATATATACCCTCTGTGTCCATGTATTGTTTGTAATGGCTTGATAAAGCTCCTGGAGAGCGAAACGTTGCCACAATAAATGTCACATTAGGTTAGGCTTATTGGTCTATAGTTCGAAGCTAAGGACCTGTCACCTGCTTTGAAAATAGGTATCACATTTGCCATTTTCCACTTATCTGGCACCATGCCAGTTTGTAGTGATATGTTGAAAAGATTAGCCAAAGGTTTGCTAAGCTCCTCTTTACATTCCTTTAGAACCCTTGCATACAGTTCATCAGGGCCCGGGGATTTGTTAGGGTTTAATTTATCTATTTGGCTAAGGACCCTGTCACTTGTGACCCTAATAGTGCACAGTTTATTATCGTCCTGTTCTACATAATTTATCATTTCTGGAATATCGCTGGTATCCTCCTGTGTAAAAACTGAGAGGAAGTATGTGTTAAAATTCTACACATTTCCTTATCACTGTCACTGAGCTGACCCGAGGAACTTTTGAGTGGGCCTATCTTGTCTCTGATCTTACTTCTGTATACCTGAAAGAATCCTTTTGGGTTAGTCTTCGATTCTCTTGCAACTTTAACCTCATAATCTCTTTTTTTCTTTTCTAATTTCCCTTTTTTATTTCTCTCTTTAACTGAATAAAATCGATTCTTAATTGCCCCTTCCTCTTTTGATTTGCCCATATATGCCTCTCTTTGACCAAACAGATATTTTAATCTATTGTTCATCCATTTTAGGATCATTTTTGTTTGATCTGATTTCCCCATTTGGAACATAATTTGACTGAGCAGCTAGAACTATGCCCTGGAAAGCGTCATATTTGGCAACCTCACCACCTACCTGACTCTTAGTCAGGTCATTCAGGTTCAGCCCACCTAAGTAATTTTCAGTCCTATGAAATCAGCCAAGCGAAAGTCAGGGACAGAGACTAGATTGCCATTATTAGGGGAATTCCATGATATATTAAAACTGAGTGATTTGTGATCACTTTCCCAAGCTCATCATTAACCTCAAGATTATTAATTAGTGTTTCCCTACTGGCAAGAACCAAGTCAAGGAGGTTATTTCCCTAGTTGGCTCTGTCACAAACTGGTTTTAAAAACATCCTGGATCGTATCAAGAAAGTCACCTGACTCTAAATTTCCTGTCAAATTGCTCCAGTCAATCTGTCTACAGTTGAAATCTCCCATTAGCACAACATTTTCGTATGTAGATGCCTTACGAATTTCGTCCCATAGAAGTTTTCTGCACTCCCCATCAAGATTTGGGGCCCTGTAAATCACACCCAAAATTAGTTTTTCTCGGCCCTCGAGAAGCTGTAACCAAAAAAGATTCAGTGGCTGACGCTTCTAATTTTATATCTTGTCTAACACAAAAAATTTAAATTGTCTCTGACATACATCGCTACTCCACCACCCTTCCTGTTGACCCTGTCAGGGTGGAATAATTTATAGCCCTGTATGTGACATTCAGAGGGCATCCTCTATCTTTCAGATTGAGCCAGGTCTCTGTTATAGCAATAATATCTATGTTTCCCGCACTTGCAATTAATCTTAGCTCATCTATCTTATTTTTTTATACTCCTGCTATTAATATAGTTTAAAACCCTTTAAGGGAGCTAGTCCCTTTCTGCCCTCTGCTGTCCCCCTTTGCTGACCTGATCTATTGTCTTTATTTATAACTTCATGCTGAATGCCTTTTATACATTTACTGTTTCCAACCCTAGTGTTGCAACCTGCTTGTTTCCCACACACACCCATTTCCCCTATCTTTTTTTCAGTTTAAAATCATAGGCATTTCACCCAAAGACCTCAATGAGTTTGAATGCTACCACCCCCAGCCCCAGAGAGATGTACCCCATCCCTTGCATACATATCATGTTTGCCATAAAAGTTGTTCCAGTTGTCAATGAATGGGATTGCAAGTTCCTTGCAGTATCTGTCTAGCCAGCAATTTTACAACCAATTGCCCTAACAACTGATCATTTCCTACTCCCCTTCTAGGCAAGATGCTACATATGATTGGGACCCCTCCCTTATACTTAATGAAATCTATAGCTCTTCTCTCCTACCCTTCCCAATATCATTTCCACCAGCACTGAGACAGATAATGGGCTTGTTCCCATTACCTGACATGAATTATCCAGCCTGTTAACTATGCTATGTCCCCAAAACCACTCCAGGGAAGCACACTCTATCTCTCATCTTCTTATTCCTATTACAAAAAGCACGGCCAATATATCTTACCTGAGAGTCACCAACCACAAGAATGCGCTTACCTCTGTTTAGCAGTGGCAGTAAGTACCCTTACCTTCAACTGGCCACTGAATAACGTTCATCCTGAAGACAGAGAAGCGATTCCTACTTCCAGATCTTCACTCTTAACTTTCCTTATCTGATTCTCCTCCATTTACGGTTACCGACTTCGCACATCTTGTATCAGGTGCCGGGCTTGACACCTCACTGCTGGTAGCCATTGCTACCTCCCCAACTACAGCCTCCTCACAGCGAGAGACCCAGACTGCACCTCACTGCTAGAAGCCTCATTCCCCACAACTCCAGCCACCTCACACTCTCTCCCAGACCCATTGAGGTGGACCTTCAGCCTCCTAATCTCCTCATGGAGAAGCAAGACCTCCTCCTTCAACTCTCCAACCTCAATTATTTAAAACACTGCAGAACCCGAAAGCCAAGTTTTGTAACCGGCACCCCCCCACGCTAATCCCCAATGCAGGCTCAGGTCTGTGACCTCACGTGACGACTGACCACTGACCACTGACCACAAAATCAAGGTGTAGCTTCCTTTGACGAAAACACAAAAGATGCATTCTCCAGTTACCGTACAGAATTCAGCAGTCAAGGTTTATTAGCTGTGTTAGTAAATTGGCATGAAAACAAACACAAAGGAACACTGCAGGAGGCCTACTAGCCCATGCTAGCCACGTCCAACCTCCACCCACTTTTGTACCTGGTTAATCTATATTTAAAGCTGCCCAAAAGTCTTGCCTCTAATGACACTACCTAGGAGGCTGTCTGACTCATCTATAACTATTGAAAACCATTACTTCTCTATTTCCTTTCGAAATCTAAATTTGTCCAATTTGAATATGTTGCTGCTGTATAGCCCTTGTGGCTTAGCGCTTCTTTTTGATTATAATAATAATAATGAATATGTTGCTGCAAGTCATGTCTTGGGTGGATATTTAAATCAAGCTGCTTATATCCCCTTTATTTGTCCCTGTTTTCCATTTGCACACTTAATAATTTCTCCTCTAATTCAGCGCCTTTCTAGGGAGTGCAAGTTCAGTGCCTTCAGCTTTTCTTTGTAGGAAAGGTTACTTATACATAGAATTATTTTCATCTTTGTATGTTTTTCAGCACATTTGTGTCCCTGTAATATGGAGACCAGAACAGAGTAGTATAATCAAGATGATGTCTAACCAAAAATACGTAAAGCTGAAGTATAATAATCCTAGGATTTTTATTATTTATATTTCCTGACATGAAGCCAGAAATTCTATTAGCTTTACTGCAAACACTTCTACATTGTTACCTTGGCTTTATAAACATTATTTAACTTTTAAGTGTCATAGTAATTTTCTTTTCCAAACATTAGACTCTTACACTTGACTGCATTGAACTGCATTAGACACTTCTCCGACTAACCTATCTAGGTCATCCGTACCTTCTAGCTGTGCCACTCACTTCCAGAAATTATTTGATGGTCTATTTTAGTGTCATCAGCAAACATATGTCGGTATTTATTCCCTCATTAAAGTCGTTTATTTAGACTGTGAACAGGAAGGGTTCCAACATTGACGCTTGTGGCACACCACTCATAACGGCTCCCCATTATAATTTCTCTCCAACTCTGTGTTGCCTATCGGTCAGCCATGCTTCGATCCAGAAGATAATTTCGCCTGATTTCATTGTGCCTCTACTTTCCTAGTCAGATTCGTCTGTGCAAATTTTAACCTACACAGCATAAATACTAACAAAATGAAGAACAAAAAGGCACAATACCGTGATTGGAACAATACACAAATAACCCGCACATAGAGAAAAGCTTACAAAGGGACGTTTCGGTCCGACTTAGACCACTTTAAAGTCGCACATTCAAATTATTTCACAGAAAAAAATTTTTAAACCATTTTAAAAATAAAATTGGTAAATTGGCACCTACACGCTTTAATAACAGTTCCCAACTTTTTTCTAAGTAGGATGCACCGGTGTTGAAAGTTTGAAGCCGGTCGGAAGAAGCTTTTCATTCACAGTAAAAACAAAAAAGGGGAATTGTCATATAAAAGTGAGCATAACGGGGTTTGCGCATGTTAGTGTTCCATGAACCTCCTAACTATAGTTCACTAGCAATTTGAAGCCGAGCAGATGTTTGTTAGAGTCGGTACATATACCTGAATTATAGGTGTCGGCCTTTACAGTAAACGTACAAAAAACATGTAAATCTCACTAAACTCTTGAAAACTTAAACGAAAGTTTTCAATATATATATCTTCTTTAAGTAGTTATATTGTAGTTCAAATATTCCATAATCCTATAAGAAAAAATACACAACTTTTTTCTAAGAAAATTGGAATTTACATTATCTTTACGAGCTGCTAACAGGACAGCTAAGAGCTTGAAGTAACCGACTCAAACCATGCCATACCTAATAAAGTCCCATAAGAAACTGAAGCTTCATCTAAGTAGATATAATCAGAGTTGATGGTTTAAAGGCAATCTGATAAGGCATTCAGGTTATTGCACGAACACCAGTATTTCAATTTCTTAATTTTCTTAATAAAATAAAATCAGAATTGGCACTTACACAACCGGGGATCAATGAAAAAAAAAGAAATTAATAACACTAGCATTTAGGGGTTGCAGTTGATCAGAAGAGAAATTTTTCGGTACCCCAAAAAATCAATTAAAAAATTTGACAAATTAACCCCCACACACAACAAAATCAATTTGAACGTTCTTTCTTGCAATGTTTTGGAATTGCTGGACGTATGAAAACTGATCAGAAGAGGCATTCCTAGTTATTTGGGAACCCAAACCCGGGTCCACGTTTAAACTTTGTCAAAAAATTTAGCAAATTTGCATTTACAAAGTGTAAACTGATTAGGTACCACCCTATTCGCAGTGCTCAGCCTGAAAATATTAAAGGGGTTTGAGAGGCATATTCAAATTTATGTGGGAAAAAAATTACTACAACATTCTGAAAAAAAATTTGCACTAATAAAAACAAAAACAAACCCCAAATTTTTCTTTAAGGAGGAACGTCAGTGTTGAAATTTGAAACTGACCAGAAGAAGCTTCTCAAGTTTTGCAGGCTGATAGCCCTTGGGGTTGCGCTTTTTTTGATTATAATAATAATCAAGCCCTTGCACAGGAATTGGGGAAGATTTTAAAATTGGGGAAAGGGGCCCCGCACATGGCAGTAATTGCATGATTTTTTCCCTATTCACCACAGAACGTTGAAAAAATAAAAGCCCAGTGGATAGTTTTTAATTTTTTAAACGAAAAACCTTCGAGGAAAGGAAAAAAAAAAAAAAAATCAGACAATACTGTAGGTACCGTTTGGGGATACCTAATAATAAATTTAAAATTTTTCATAGTTGATCTAAGTAGTTTATCTCCTACATTCCCCTTTTTTTTACCACTTAACAAAGGATTACGTCATTAGTTCAATCAGCGGCTGAGAAAGGTAGGGAAGAGGGCGAGTAGGGGGGAGGGGCAGTAGGAGGATGGTTTTTAGGGGTTGAGGGTGAGAAAGGTAGGGAGACACGAGCGTTGCACTAAACTATGCCATTAAATATCATTTAAAAATATCAAAAGTGGGGCTGATGAGAAGATCTCACGTACTTATTTTTTTACGACTTAGCCAAAGGGGAAATTTAATCTGCTCCAATGTTACCAGATCCAAGTTTAATTGTCGATAAAACTTGACCTGAATTGTGTGAAGGGGGAGGGGAAGGGTGTATTTTTTAGGTATAATGACAAATCGAATTACCCAAATATAAATTTTTTCAAAAAAAATTGTGCAGGGCATTGCCTGATATGGTTTTGAAAAATTACATTTTTTCTTCATAAAACTGACAGAGAACCCTAAGATCGTATTAAAACGTGGTTAAATTAAATGTTAAAAAAAAGACCTTAGGCAAACTTCATTTTTTTTATATTTTTTAACAATGAAAGGGTTCTGAAATTTTTTTTCGTGGTCTGATTTTTCATTTATTGCAGCACTGAATTACTTTTAGTTTTTATGGCAGAACGATCGTTGTTTATAAGGCAAACCATAAAGAGGGGGTAGGGATTTGTCTGTGGGGGGGGCCCCTGGATTCTACCCGTTAGGGTGGTAGGGGCCTTTGATGTAGTAAGGGGTTTTAAAGCAAGAAAATTTGGGCCCTATTCTCTCCTTTCCTGGTCGAGCCCGATTTTCTACCATTCCCCATACGTCGTTTATAACCCACTAGGTTTTGCGCCCCTCCTGATTATAATAATTTAAACCCCGTACAAGCTCGCATAAAAATTTATAATATATAATATATATAAAATTATATATATAATATATATTAGTTCTAGCACATTGGTAGAGGAGCAATGAACACGTGAATGGTGTCTAGTACAAATGCGTACGTCACAAGCCCGATGGTCCCTCTTGGTAAATTATGGCAAATTATCGCTTTGCTCTCTGCATGTCAGATTTATACATCTCTTCTTCACATTGTTCTTTCACCCTTATAAATTTCCAAGTTTTTTTAGTTTTTTTTTAATTTTATTATTGTTTTATGGGGTAGTATTCCTTTTGGTTTAACATTAAAATAAATGCAATAAAAATGATGGTAGTTTTTTTTTTAATTTTCCGGAAGGATCAGTGATTCAAACCCCCATTGACCGCGTCCCAAAAAAGATAGGCAAGACCAAATGAGTGTTGGAATGTGCAGGTGTCCTTTTTTTGGTGTGTGGTGTGTGGTGTGTTGTGTGTGTGTGTGTGTGTTTTGTTTGTGTTTGTGTTTTTTGTGTGTGTGTGTGTTTTTTTTGTGTTTTTGTGTGTGTGTGTGGTGGGGGTGTGTTATGTGTGTGTTTGTGTGGTGTGTGTGTTTGTGTGGTGTGTGTGCGCGTGTGTGTGTGGTACCGTGCTTGTGCGTGTTTCTCTCACTGAGTTTTTGCGAGGGCAATACTTAGCTTCTGGCCCCCCTTTTTTTAACTTCAGAAATTGGCCAGTATTTACTGGTTCCTGACCTCCTGGGCCCTATCATACAAACTCTTCCGTGTAATGATTATTTCCATGTCCTTCTCTCTACTTGTTTTCTGAAGCTTCGTCTTTCCCGGTTTATAAACTTTAACCGATTTTCCTTCAACCTCTTCGATTTGCATGACCTTGCACTTGTCTACATTAAGCTCCATAAACCACTTGTTTGGCCCCTCCCGCAACCTGTTCAACTTTTCCTGTAGCCTGTCTCTAATCTTTAGTGTTCTTATGTTTCTCATTAGTTACACATCAGCAAAAGGTAATATTTAGAATCCAAAGTACTGCCGACAGAAGTAAAGAAACGACAGAAATCTTTTCTTCATAATTCATAGTTGATCTCAACTGGCAGTCTTTTACATAACTTAAGAAAACAAGGGCGCTAGCACTGATCCTTTGAGAAGCCAACTTGTTGCACATTTCAGTACTTTTCTTCGCACCATTGCCTGCTCTTCCAGTTTTGGAGCAATCTCCCGTGAAGACCGTGTAGTTCCAGAAAATGTAGTCAACTCATCCTTGTTTCTCTCTTGTTTAATTTTCCGTTATTCTGCAATGTAATTCTAGCAGGCTCTTAAGGACTTTCCTAAATCCATGCTGGATTATTTTGCTTGATGAGAGGAACAGAACCTTTCTGTGGTATTGTCATTAATGCCCTCCTCCTAATACTGACTTTGTTATATATACTGTAAATGACCTGCCAAAATTAATAAACTGTTCTTTTGAATATGTGCGGACGATGCAAAACTATGTGAAGTACGTTATCAAGAGGATTGTAAAGTTATACAGGATGATTTAGATAATAATTGTGAAAAATACTGTATATATTTTCCAGAAATTCAGTATTTATATGTATATAGATGGCCATACTGTATTTAATAACATTTATGTCATAGAAAATGGGAAACTGAGCCTGGGGAGAAGGGACAGTCGCCATTTTGTTTGAATTTGAACTAGAAATGTTAGTGTAATGGGAAGAATTTTTCGTGCTCTAGAGGTTAAAATTGGGCTGACACCTCTCAAATAGGAGGCGAAATTGTTGGATGTGCAGTCCTGCATAACTTGAGATATCAGGCGACTGGACAAGACAGCTCCAGGAACCCCAACTAAGTCATGTCTATATTATGTTTATAGTTCTGGCCAGTATTATTATCATAAATGTAGACAGGGGAGTTTTCTGAGTATGATACAACTTGGTCTCCAGTTAAATTGGTGAGTGATATTAAGATATATTTTCCTTCTGTTATGTAATTGTGTATATATATAACCATTTATTATTTTTAATATACAGTCCACAAATTTATATATTTACCAGCATTCCTGGTGTATGTATATTTCATTTAATTAATAGGTCCAGAGCAACTTGTGGATATGACAGTGGTAGGTATCGAAGGGGGACATTTTTGCGACCCTAAGTGTCCCCAAATTCCTACTTGTCTAACTGATAAATAATAGTTATCATTGTTCATTTACTGTTTTTGTATATAATTATACATTCAGATAAATGCAATTTTCCACATAATAATAAAAATAATAATATAATAATTAAAATATCTTTATTTACTACAAGTACAAGGTATTTCAGGCTAGCTAACATCAGTGACATACTACTATATAGAAAGCCCCTTTATTTTGCAGATCATCTCGGAAAAATTAGGTCAGTTTTGTCCCAGGATGCGACCCACACCAGTCCACTAATTCCCAGGTACCCATTTTACTGATGGGTGAACAGGGACAGCAGGTGTCTTATGGAAACACATCCCTAATGTTTTCCAGCCGTACCAGAGGAGATTCGAACTCCGGATCTCAGTGTGTGAGCTAAGTGCGCTAGCGATTGACTACGGGAGGGAGCACTTTGAGTAACTTTATCTTGTAAACGGTTTAGAAAACCGACATATTGAAGAATGAGACACAACATTTGGGAATCTTTATTGATGAAACGTTTCGCCAGCCAGTGGCTTCTTCAGTACAGTACAGAGAAGAACGGTGGAGGATGAGGTAATCAGTCCCTCAGCCTGGAGTCGATGTGCTCAGTCCATCATTCAAGACTCCGAAATGTAACACAAGTGTCTCATTCGAGTAACTTTATGTTGAGAAATGCCACATAAATGAAATTAGGTGTAAGTACAGATATGCCTCATAAAGATAATAGTTTGTGGTAAAGTGTTAAGAACGTCAGGTAAAGAAAAGTCCTTTGGATGATTATAAAAAATGGAAAATAATGAAAATATAGCGGCGAGCTATGGTATACTAGTTAATTTTAAAATATGTTGATGATAAAACACTAGTGTTTTTATAATATATGTTTTACCAGAGTTGTGAGGTGCAACTGTAGTATAGTGTCAGCAACTTAAAAAAACGTTGAATTTAAATGTAAAGTTAAGTTATGCAACAAAATGGATTACAGAATTGAGGGAAAAGTTATGAAGAAACATGAAAAGCACGGAACTGCTCTCCCTGGAGGAGAGGAAATATCGTAATAACAGAATTTTTTAAAAGAAAGTGAAAAGTTGACTGAGGACGTCTTTATGCAAACAATAGAATTGTTGTTATTCCGCCGGAGCGGCTAGTTTATTGTGCACTCCATGTTCATTCTGTGAGCGATAGCGCAAAAACAGAGATTACAGAGGTCACAGTGAATTTTCGCCATACCCCACCAGGCATAATTACATCACGAAAAATACGCCAATTTATATACATTTCAATTTCTTTATATACCAGTATGGAGTTACAATCACCAAAACATGTATTTTTATCACTAAAACTTTGGTTATTATTGGGTTGCAGCCCTCTTCAAAACCCCAATTTTCATTATTGTCGACACAAAAAGAGGATACAAAACCTAAGATTTCAGATATCGTAAATGAATTGTTTTGCCATATCCTGCAGCGTTTGTATGAGGTGTCTGAAAAAGGGTTTGGGTGTTTGGCCAGTAAGACATAGTGTTCCTGTGTATGACCCTGTCTCTGTCCACACACTTAGTATTTGATATAATTGCCATCTCTATAGAACCATTTGCAACTCATAACTTGCAACCTATGACCCGGGTTTTCTTTTG
>NW_026470151.1:0-10620 GCF_026875155.1 Cherax quadricarinatus | reverse complement strand
CCTCCAGTAGTGCGACAACACCTCCATGGGGAAAAACACTCTCCAGTAGGGCGAAAACACACCCCAGATGCGACAACACTCTCCAGGTGCGACAAAACACTCCAGTGTGGGACAACCCTCCAGTAGGCGAAAACCTCCGTAGGTGCCCCCGTGGGGACAACCACTTTCCCGGTGCGAAAACCCCTTTCCCCCAGTAGGGCGACAACACACTCCAGTGGGACACCTTAGTAGGGGGACAACACTCCCAAGGTGCACACTCTCCAGTAGGGGCGACAACACACTCCTTTTTGGGCGACAACACTTTTTGTATTCGAAAAATCCAGAGTGGACAACATTCCGGTGGGAAACACTTAGTAGGGGGGAAAACAATCCAACACAACCTCTCCGTAGTGCGCAACACTCCCAGGTGTGAAACACCCTCCATTAGTGGGGACAACCACCCCTCAGTAGTGCGAAAATTCCGTTGCGACCATCCCGTGGCGAAAAACCTCTCCCAGTATGCGAAAACTTGTAGTGTAAAAACATTTTCCCCAGTAGGGCGAAAACCCTCCGGTGCGACAACGCCTCCCAGAGGTGCAAACACCCCAGAAAGCCAAGCTCTCCGTAGTGCGAAACCCCCAAGGCGAAACGTTTTGGGTGTGTGAAACACATCCAGTAGGGCGACAACGCTCTCCGAAAAGTGTGACAACACACTCCCAGTGTGCGACAACGCTCTCCAAGTGGGGGGCAACGCTCTCCAGTAGTGCGCCCCCAACGCCTCCGTATGTACAACACCCCCACAGTATGCGAAAAACGCCTCCAGGGGGGTGAACACACTCCAGTGGGGCGACAACGCTCTCCGTATGTGACAACCCTCCAGTGTGCGAAAAACGCCTCCAGTAGTGTGACAACACCCCAGTAGGGCAAACAACACTCCCCAGTGGGGCGAGTGCGATAGTTTAAATTTACTTTGTCGCGCACTTGTGAAAAACAGACAAGGAACGAGAGTGAGTAAAAGTTTCGTGGTTTTCGGTACCAGAACTTTGGGTAGAAAACGTTGATATTCTAAACAATTGCAAAGTTTTCATGTAAAAATTGTAAAGTGAAGATTTTGGTCTCGATTCAAAATAAACTTGAGTCATTCAGCTTTTCTGGGGTCTACACAGTAGTTATTTTGACTGTGTGCACGCGGGACCCCAATATTTTGCTAAGCTCCAAAACGTCCGATTGCCTTTTTTATATATATATATTAAATTTATTTTTTTCTTTTATTTTTTTCTTTGTAATGATTAAAGATGACAATTTCAATAATCAAACCCAAACCCCAAATTACGTAAAATAACTTGTTGAAAGCCTAGTGTTGCTGCAAAAAGGGTTGTTTTTGTCCCTTTTTAGAGCGAAAAATCTCAATGTGGGTAAATAAATTACCACAAAAGGGCTTTTACCAACCTTTGCTGTGAAAACTAGAAATGGAGCCTCTGACTTGTTAATTTCCAGACTGGAAAATGTCAAGGTTACCGCCTGTAGCCCTCGAGCTAAAGTTTTTACAACGGTTCTCTTTCCTCAAAATAAGAAAGTCAGGGTTAATGTCAGTGAAAAAACTTAATAATAAAAATTTTTTTTTTTTTAAAATTTTCATTGTTTGTCGGTTTCAATGGGAAAATGATTTACTTTCCCTTTTACCCTCCTACAATGGCAGTGGACTTAATAAGTTGTCCTAAAACCCCCCAAAAATCTAGACGGGGGAAATGCCCCCCCCCCTAAAATTTTTTTTAAAAATTTCCAACCACAAAATCTAAAAAAAAAATTTAAAAGTTTAGGATTTAGGGGATCAAACCGGGAGTACTTTCCATGGCCAGTCCCCCAAAATCCATGAAATGTTAAAACTTGTATTTTAGTTATTCGGTTTCGAAAATACCACACACACACACAAACGAATAAACACGAATCTCGTTTGGGGAAAAGCGAGTATGGAGGTTTCCCGTGCTATGACTAACAATGATTTTAAAAGTAAACTGAAGGGAAGGGAGAAGCAGCTCAAAAGGATTACTCAGGATGATGGGGGTCCTGAATTAAGGTAATATGACTGAAAGGAAAAAGCGACATGAGAGAGAACGTAGCTGTAAATTGAAAGGAGGCAGAGAAGAATTTTAAAGTTGAATTAAAATGACACGTGAAAAAGTCCCGGACAATTAGACAACTTTTCGACCCGGTTTCTTGACTTTTCTCAAGATCCCTGGTGATCAGGCCCACCACCAAAAATGTTTTTTAAAATACATATGTCCCCCTTTGTTTGCTCGTGTTTTTTTTTAAACCCTTGTGATATAAAAACTGCTAAGGTTTAACAAGGTAATAATCCCCGGGAGCAGAAAAAGTAACGGAAAGGAAAAGGGTAGCATATAGTTCATTAAAAGTGAGAGACGCATAAACAAACTCTAACCACAAATAGAGCAGACAGCTAATTAAAGGCCCGGGGAGTGTAATTGCTGATCCACTTTCAAGATCACAATATCTCTATCACACTGCTAGTAAAACGATAGGAGGAAAAAGGAATGTAAAGTATGGGAACAGTTAAATAAGCAAAGAACGTGGAAAACAGGAACCCAAACCAACCAAAATCGATAACAAATGTATAAAAAAGATAGGGCTATAATAAAAAATATGAAAGGGGGCATCGAGATCTATATTAAACCTATTTGCACAGAGTCACAGTAAAGGGTAGACAGTATAAAGCCAACGTAATAAGACTAAATAATAAGGAAGGAAAGTGAATGAAAAGAAATTCCCAGAAGCGATAAAAAAAAATTAAAAATTTGTTTCTCGGAAAAAATTTAGAGATATAACCAGAGATGAAAGAAAAGAATACACAAAAAACTACTGGACACAATACCACATAGGAGAAGGGGTAAGTATTTTGGCTAGTACAACGAAAACAAAGGAACCATATTTTTCCCCATCTGTGATTTCTGAAAGAAGGAGCCAAGGCAGTGTGAAACCGCTAGAAAAAAATTTTTTACAATTTAAATGTGAGGGAAACTCCAAAGGTTTGGAAGGAAGGCGGGGTAGGTGTTCTAAAAAAAGGGGGTTTTGGAGGAGGGGGGTAAAAGGGGTTTTATATGCGAGGGGTTTAGATTTCCCGGGGGAAGCGGCGTGACGTTTTAGAAGGAGAAGTGGAGGAAAATATTTTTTCTAAGTTGAGTGCTGTTGGAGTGTGGAAAAGCAACATTTTAAAGATATTCGGGAAATGGGTTTTACCGAACTTAAATCTGGAGGGGGAAAAAGTACAGTACCGCATTCTGAAGAGGGGTGAAAATATGCGTGTTTTCGAACTCTAGTATTGGCACGTCCAGGAAAAACGTGGTGGATGAGCGATGTGAAAGTTTTCTTATTTTTCGGGTCATCCTGCCTCGGTGGGAAAGGGCCGTCGTTATATATAGAACACTCGACTACCCAAAGGAGTCAAACCCTGTTGCTTTTGGCCCCCCTCATGGTGGCAAATCACAGGATGCTCTAGTCCACGGGACCGCAAAAATTCTCGAGAATTACGCCCCCACCAGGCTAGGTGCTGTACTCGTCATCCAAAAAACAACGGTGATGTGGAGCCTCTGGGGTTAATTTATTCTTCTCCTGTTAGGTGTACTACCCCAAAGGCAGTATTTTACTTATTGTTCCACGAAATATAAAATGTGGTTATTGATAAATCCCACCGTTCGGGGGTACAAAATATAAAATACTGCTCGTACACCAAACAGGGAGTAAAATGAAATTAGTTCAGAGGATCCATCCCACCGTATGTGTACGGATGACGAGAACCCCCCTAGCATGGGGGGGTGCGTCATACTTGAGAATTGCGTGGCCCCCGTGGACTAGAGCGGGTCTGCTTTGGCCCACTATGAGGGGGGCCAAAGCAGCATGGTTTCGCCCCCTTGGGCTGTAGCAGTTTGTTCGATCAATACCTCCGTTCGGGGGATTAAATTATGGGGGAAAAATCAAAATGGGAATTGACGAGTTATTTTTGTGATGATACTGTGCTTAAGGGGATTCTAAAAAAAAACTTGCAAGGTTAATGGACGAATTTCAAGTGATGTAAAGGTAAAAGTTGAAAAAAAAAACAGGGAAAAGAGTAAGGGATGGGGGTACCCAATGTTTGATAAAAAAATTGGATACAATTGGGGGGAGGAGTAGGAAGAAGTGAATGTTTTCAGATACTTGGGGTTAAGTGTCGGGGCCGGATGGATTTTGGGATGAGGTTAATCGTAGAATTGATGGGGAAAAAAAAAAAAGGTGAGTGGTGCTTTGGGGTTTAAATGTGGATCAAAAAACGTTATTTGGAGGAAAGGGGGAATGTATGAAAGTATGTATACCAACACTCTTTTTGGGTGTGAAGCTTGGGGGGTAAATGCACAGCGGGGGGACGGTTTTGGAGGCAGTGGAGATCCCCTTTTTTAAGGGGCAATGTGTGGTGTAAATATTTGAGAAAATTCGGAGTGTGGAAATTAGGAAAAGGGTGTGGAGTTAATAAAAGTATTAGTAGGGGGCAAAGAGGGTTGTTGGGGTGGTTTTGGGCTTTAGAGAGAATGGTTTCAAAGGAATGAATGGAAAAAGCATATAAATATATAGGGAAAGGGAAAGGCGGGGTAGGGGTCGTCCCCAAAAGGGGTTGGGAGGGGGGGGTAAAGAGGTTTTGGGGGCAAGGGGCTTGGACTTCAGCAAGCGGGCTGAGCGTTTAGATAGGTGTGAATGGAGACGAATGGAAATTGGGGGACCTGCGATCTTTTGGAGTGTGAGCAGGGTAATATTTAGTGAAGGGGTTGGGAAAGGTTTTTTTCCAAAAAGTCGGACTGAGTCCTGGAAATGGGAAGTACAATCCTGCATTTAAAGGGGGGTTTGGGGGAAATTTGGGAGTTTGGAGGGTAGTTGTGTTTTTTTATATGTGTATGCTTCTAGACTGTTGTATTCTGAGCAAACCCCTGCAAAAACAGTGATAATGTGCGAGTTGGTGAAAGGTTGAATGATAAAGTATTTTTTTTTTGGGGGTTTCTTTCTTTTTTGAGTCCCCCTGCCTCGGTGGGAGACGGGCCCACTTGTTGGAAAAAAAAAAAAAAAAAAAAAAAAAATATATATATTATAAAATATATATAATATTATATTATATATATTTTAATTAATTATATATACATACATACATACCATATAAATCAATACATAATACGCACAAACCAACACACACAAACACCACACATACACACACACACACACAAACTCACACCTACACACCACACCACGCACACGCAACACCACACAACCACACACACACACACACACACACACACCACACACCCCACACCACACCACCACACAAACCACACACAACAGAAGGCAGAGAACACATAAATAGGGAGGTTAGTCCCCAGAGAGGAACGAGTCGCACAGGTAAGGAGGGGGGCCCCGCGACAGTATGAAAAAAAATAGCATCGAAAATCAAGACTGACCCGAAAACTGTTGTAAGCCACAAGGAGGGGAAAACAACAGTCAAAAAACCCGGTGATCAGACTGAGGACAGAAGGGGGAGAACCACAAAAAATGTTTAGGGGGTTTGTGAGTACTAAACAAAAGTTTTAAAGGGGTTTTTACAGTAGAGACAGGGAAAGGGGTCTGGGAAGCAGCAAGAAGGGGGAAAATCAAGAGGGAAAATCCAACAAGGTTGGGTGAATACGAAAACCCAGGGGGGGTGCAGAAGCTGCTAAGTACCTTGATACGTCAAAGGCGATGGGGCCGGACAAAATCTCCCGTGGGGCCCTTTGGAAAGGGGCAGGATGCTGTGCGTTTGCCCCTGACCACAATCTTCAAAACATTCCCTTGAAATGGGGAACTACCTGAGATATGGAAGACAGCAAAAAAGTATCCCCATATTTAAAAAAGGAAACAAAATGAGGCACAAATACAGACCTGTGTCTCTGACATGTATTGTATGCAAAAATCATGGGGAAAATTTTTCAGGGGAGGTGGGGGAACACCCAGAAGTAACAAGATTATAAATGAAAACCCGCATGGTTCTGGAAGGCAAATCCCCGTGTCACAACCTTATGGGGTTTTTGACAAGGTAACAGAAGGGAAGACACGAAAGAGAGGGGTGGGTTTTAAAGCATTTTCCCAGGCCATGAAGGCCCTTGACACAGTTTTTTCACAAGAGATTAGTAAGAAGTGGGGGATCAGGCGCATATAACAGGGAGGGCACTGCAAGGGTCAGGAATACCCGACAGGGGGGCAAAAAACGAGTCATGGTACGTGAAAAAGGGGATCACAGTGGGCGCTTGTGAAGGCGGGGTCCCACGGGGCAGTTCTAGGACAAGTGCTATTTTTGAATATGCGAACCATGATGGGAAAGGAATAGATCTGAAATGTCCCTATTACAGACATGGAAAAATGATGAGAAGAATTAAATCGGATGGGATGAGGCAGGACTGCAAAGAGACCTGGGCAGGCTGGAATGTGGTCCCCAAACTGGCTTTTTCCCTTCAAACCCCGCCAAAAGCAAATCATGAAGATTGGGGAGGGCAAAGAACACCCCAGACAGGTTTGGCTAGGGGGACAAAGAACAGACCTCACTCAGGGAAAAAACCTAGGGGGTCCATAACACGAGCACTCACCGGGCACACATCAACCCAAATAACTGTGCAGATATGGGGGCCCCGGCAAACCCGAAAAATAGCGTTCCCATACCTTAAAAGGAATCGTCAATCACTGTAGACTGTGTTGTTAGGCCCATCTGGAGGTAGCACACCCTCTGGAAACCAACCTGGTCAAGCACGCAAGAAATTAAGAAAATACAAAAGGGTTTTCAACAAGGCTGTCCCAGAGTCAGGGAAAATGTAGTACGGGAAAAAGGGTTTAGGGAAATCGGGGTGACGACACTGGGGGACAGAAAGGGGGAGGGGAGACATGATAACACATAAAGAACGCGGGGAATAGAAGGTGGACAGAGATAGGATGTTCCGAGAGAGGACACGAAACAAGGGGGGCACCCGGGTGAAGACTCAGACGATCACAGGACGTTAGGGAAACATTTCTTTTTAGTCCCGATCGTAAAATGGAAAGCCTAGCAAGGAAGTAGTGGAGGCAGGAAAAATACTAGTTTTAAGAAGAGGTTGAAAAAAAGCTAGGAAGCAGAGAGGGAGAGGGCCCAGTTGCGATCAGTTAAGGGCGGGGCCAGGGGGTGAGTCGCCCCCGCAAACCCCAATTAGGTGAATTGGGGGGTCACACACAAACACAACACACACAACAACACAAACACACACGCACACACACACACACACACACACACACACCCACACCCACACCCACACACACACACACACACACCACACACCACACCTGTGACCAGTTGGGTCCCACAGGGGTCGTCCTGGACCTGTGTAGTTTTTGGGGATTTGTGAAAGACATACGGAAGGAATAGACTCCCAAGTGTCCCTATTTGCAATGAGTGAATTGATGAGAAGAATTCATGCGATCAAAGACCAGGAGAACTACAAAGGGATCTGGGCAGGCTGCAGACCCCGGTCCGCAATTGGTCTGGAGTTAAAAACCCCCCCAAGTGCAAAGTCATGAAAATTGGGGAAGGGCAAAGAAGCCGCAGACGGAATACAGTTAGGGGGCCAAGACTACAAACCTCATCAAGGAAAAAAGATCTTGGGGTGGTTAAAACCCGGCACATCTCCTGAAGCATACCAACCAAAAATGTGCGCATATGGGCGCCTACAAAACCCGAACAGCTTTCCCACATCTTAATAAAGGGAAACGTTTAGGCCCTGACACCGTGTCGTTAGGGCCCCAATTTGGGGAATCGGCACCCGTTTCGAAACCCCCACCCAGTAAACGTAAAGAAATAGAGAAAGTGCAAAAGGGTTTTCAACAGACTAGTTTTCCCAACTAAGGGTAGTCCTACGAGGGGAGGTTAAGGGAAATCAACCGACACACTGGGAAAACAGGAAGTAGGGGGAAAATGATAACGACATACAAAAACGAGAGGAATTGACAAGGTGGGGCAAAAAAAAGGAGTTCCCGAGATGGGACACAGCAACAAAGAAACACAGTTGAAAAAATTTAAGACACAGAGAATCACGGGTGTTAGGAAGTATTTCTTTAGCCCATAGTCAACAAGTGGAATTTTGGGGAAACGATGTAGTGGAAGCGGATCCATACATAGCTTTAAGCGAGGGATGATAAAGTCAAGGTTCAGGGAGAGTGACCTAGTAGCGACCAGGAAAAGGCCGGGGCCGGGGGCTTTGGGCTCGACCCCTGTAAACCCCAAAATAGGTGAGTACAATAGGGATACAATCACACACACACAAACACAACAACACACACACCACACACACACACACCCACAACACACCAACACACCACACACACAACACACATTTATAATTTTATATATATATAATTATATATTAAATTATATATTATATTATTAACTAATATACTAACACACACATACACACACACACTCACACACCCAACACACACACACACACACACACAACACACAACACACACACACACAACACACATAAATATAATATATAACACACATACACCACATACATAATTTCAAAACACACACAACACACACACACACACACAAACCAAACCCCAAAACCCCAACACACACACCAACCCCCACAAAAACCAAAAGTAGAGACAGGAAAGGGGTGTGGGGAAAACACAAGAAAGGGGAAAATAAAAAAGGGGGAATATACAAAAATGTTGGATGCAATCGAAAAAACTGAGGGGAGGTGAAAAAAGCTCTTAATGACCTTGACACCTCAAAGGGGATGGGGGCCGGACAAATTCCCCATGGGTCCTTAGAGAAGGGGCAGAGATGCTGTGCGTGCCCCAACCACAATCCAACACATCCCTTGAAAAAAGGGCAACTACCCCGGAAATTTAAGACAGCTAATGTGTCCCCATATTTAAGAAAGGAAAAAAGAAACGAGGCATTAAATCAGCCTGTGTCCTGCATGTATTGTGTTCAAAGTCATGGAGAAGAAATTATCAGGGGAAGTGGCCCAACACTGGAAGGAACAAGATTATAAATGAAAAAACCAGCTGGGTTCTGGAAGGCAAAATTTGACCAAACCCCTGGGTTTTTTAACAAGGGGAACGAAGTAAGACACGAAGAGAGGGGTGGGTATTGCGTTTTCCTAGATGCAGGAAGGCCTTTCACAGTTCCCCCAAAAAGATTAGGCAAAACTGGAGGACAGGCGGGCGCCCCTAAAAGGGGAGGGCACGGGAAAGGATAAGGGAATACCTGACAGGGATGAGCAACGGTCAGGTCATGAAGAGGTATCACTGGGCGCCTGTTTTTCGAGGGGGGTCCCCCGGGGGCAGTTCTAACCATGCTATTTTTGATATATGTGAACCATGAGGAAAGGAATAGACTCTGAAGGGTCCTGTTCGCAGATACGGGAAGTTGATGAAAAAAATTAAATCGGACGAGGTGGGCAGGACTGAAAGAGACCTGGAAGGCGGGACTGGGCCCAGCAACTGGTTTTCGAATTCAATCCACCCAAATGCAAGTCTGAAGTTTGGGGGAGGGGCAAGAAGACCGCGACAGAGTTAGGAGGTGGCAAAAGACTACGACCCCATCAGGGAGAAAGCCTTGGGGTGCCCATAACACCGAGCACATCACCGGAGGCCACATCAACCAAATAAACCCCTGTGATTCGGGGGGCCTGGCAAACCCGAGAATAGCGGTTCCCATACCTTATAAGGAATGTTCAAGCACTGTCACGTTATGTTAGCCCCATATGGAGTATGCAGCACCCCGCTGGAACCCACACCCGGCAAGCACGTCAAGAAATTAGAGAAATTTTCAAAAGGGTTTTCAAAAAAGGTAGTCCCAGAGCTAAAGGGAATGTTAGAGGGGGAAAGGTTTAAGGGAAATCGGACTGACGACACTGGGGCAGAAGGGTCAGGGGGGGAATGTAAAACATACAAGATACTGGGGGAATAGAAAAGGTGGACAGAGATAGGGTTCCCGAGGGGGGACACAGGGACAAGGGGGCACAAAGGAAGTGAAGATCAGAGAGTCACAGGGGTTAGGAATATTTCTTCAGTATAGATTGTCAGCAAGTGGAATAGTAGCAAGTGAAGTGTGGAGGCAGGAACCTACATAGTTTTAATAAGAGGTATGACAAAACTCGGGAAACAGAGAGAGAGAGGTCCAGAGCGTTAAAATGAAAGGCGGGGCCCGGAGCTGAGTCTCGACCCCCCTTTAACCAAATTGGGGGAGTTAGGGGAGTACAACATATATACCAATCATCAAAACAACAGAAACGCAGCAACACAGCCCAAAGACACACACACCATGCCACACAATGCAAACCACATGCACAACAAGGTACACACACCAAAGCACACAAAAACCGCACACCGCGACAAACGCACACACGAAAGCATACACACACAACACAGGGCCCCACACGCACGCACACAACCACACACCACACACACACACACACACCCAACACACCACACACCCACGAACCCCACACACACCCGGCCCCACGCACCACACACCAACATACACACACACCACAGCCACAACCAAACCCATACACACACACACGCAACCCACAA
>NW_026470150.1:0-12004 GCF_026875155.1 Cherax quadricarinatus | reverse complement strand
GAGAGGATGTTAGATAGAAAAGTGGAAACACTGGAAAGAAGAAAAATATTTTGAAGAGTTGTTGAATATAATGATGACAAGGTGGCAATATTTCCCATAATTTGAGGCAAGGAGGAAGAAAGAATAATATTTCGTGCCAGGACATGAATGCGACAGAGTGCATTCAAGCTGTGAGGCAGAATGGAAAAGCAGTCAACAGCATGGAACATGGGATTAAGGAAGAAGTTAACAGCAGGTGGGGTAGCAGCATAGGGGTGGTTGATGTATTCCATTCGAAGGTTATAGGAAAGAAGAGATAGTAACTTAAGGATGGCAGAGAGCATAGTAATTTCTTTGCATAAAAAAAAAAAAGAGGATGAGCGATTTATATAAAATTATAGGGGATAAGCATGTTCGAGTTCACTGTGTAAAGTGTTGCAACAGATTTATTATTGGAGGAGAGGTAAGGATAAGACAAATGATTGCAGTGCACAATGTGGATATGTTAGACCAAGTGTTTACTCTCTTAGTAAAACAAAAATCGTAACAATGCTCAGTTAGGGGTAAGAAGCTGTTTGCAGCACTAACAGATTTAGAAAAAGCCATATGAGAGGGTGGATAGGAAAGCAACATGGGTGGAGAGTGAGGGCTCAGGTTAATGTATGGAGGAGAGATGGGGGAACTTTACAGCAAAATAGGACTTAGACTGGGAATGCATTAATGCCACCATGGTTGTTTTACATATTAAGATGGGAAATGTAAAGAAGATATGTAATAGTACAAGATGATGAATTTGACACAAAGTCAGAGTTGTCACAATTGCTACTTAGCCAATGAACAGTTCTTCTGGACAAATTTAGGAGGGTATGTAAAAGGTATCTAAAAGTGTTTTCTAAAGGGGGTAAAGTGCGTGATGTGGGCGAGGGATGTTGGACTTCCAGCAGCTGTGCCCGGATGAGCATGTTATGAATAGGAGTGAATGGAGGAGACAAATGGTATTTTGGGACTGATGAGCTATTGGAGTGTGAGAAGGTTAATATTTAGTGAAGGATTCAGGGAAACGGTTATTTTATATAACCGGATTTGAGTCATGGAAATGGAAAAGTTACAATGCTCCACTCATAAAGGAGGGGTTTGGGATATTGGCAGCTTGAGGGATACATTGTGTATTTTTATACGTATATACTTCTAAACTGTTGTATTCTGGGCACTCTCTGCAAAAACAGTGATTATGTGGGTGAGAGTGAAGTGTTGAATGAGATGAAAGTATTTTCTTTTGGGATTTTCTTTCTTTTGGGTCTCACCCTGCCTCGGTGGGAGACAGCCGTCTTCTTGAAAAAAATAAAAAGAAAATTTATAAGATGCAAAGTTAAACGGGAACAGATAGAGGAGCATGGTGATCAGAGTAACAAAAATGGATATTAGAATGGGGGGAGTATGGAGGAAGTGGATTTTTTTTTTAACACACAGCTGTCTCCCCTGAGGTAAGGTTACCGGAAAAGAACTAGAAATGCTTCCACCATCTCTCGCACCATCACGTCCTGTCAGAGGTGTGGTGTTGTTACTACAACTTCGGATGCCCCTCTTAAAACTGCACATCTTTCTTCAATGTACAGGCACTGTATTTCCCACCTCGGACTGAAGTCCAGCTAACCGGTTTACCTGAATCTCTTCATACATATTACTCTCTCATACTCCAGACAGCAAGTCAAGTCATAAATACCACTTGCTTCACTCCTGCTTTCATGTCTCGCACACTGTTGATTGTCCAAGTCCCCTCACATACCCCCCTTTTCATCTTCCTTAGACAACCCCTACCCCACCTTCCCTCCACTACAGATTTACATACCTTCCATGTCTCTTATTTTGCTCCATCCTTTTTATATTTCAAAAAACCACTCAACAACATTTCCCTCAGCCTCTGGTAATACTTTCAGTAACCCCAACACCACCTTCCATCTCCAAACAACAAATATTCCATACATAATATTCACACCACAAACAGCCCTGAGACATACATCTCTACTGCCTCCAGTCTCTTCCGACTGAATAATTCAAAACCCATGTTTCACACCCACATAAGACTGTTGGTACCACCCCCCCTCCCCCCCCCCTATAATCCAATTACATTCCCCATTTTTTAATCTGAGGATATGTTCTTTGTCTCCACGATTCAAACATCCCAACTTTAAAATGTTTTTCTTTTTAAATTTAGTAATTAATACAGATGATGTTACAGCCCTTTTGTTCCAGCATTTTAGTTGCCATTTATGAAATGCATGACCTTAAGAAGGATTCAACCTATTAAATCAGCCAGTCTCCCAATATCACATTTCCTCCTAACTGATACCAATTCTTTCACTGCACATTTTTTTTCATTTCTTTATCTAGCAGTTTCCTGAGTTCACTTTTTCCTTTCTTTTACACTACCATCCATAATTCTCCACTAAGCTTGGCAACCGTCTTCTGAATCTTCCTAAAGAACCATGTCCTCAGACACGCAACCTGTGTAACTACCAATTTGTAACAATAGGTTATCTTTAAATTCCTTACCTTGCCTCCAACATCCTCAGCACGCAACGTGTACTTTACATGGACCATGGTAACACACTTCTGTCTAAGGCCTACTCTCATGGAAAATAATCCCTTCTCTAATACTACACCTGAACCTTTCAATCCACATAATAATTCTTACTGCTTTTAGTAACCTAACCACCTATTTCACAATTGGTAACACCTGCCACACTGGTCCCCAATTAACCCTATCATACTGCTGGGAAAAAAAGAGTACAGATTTACAAAAGGGAAAATTGGATGACTACCACCACCATTGCCGATTAAACCAGGATCGTGATGGCCACATTAGCAAACAGCTAGCTGAACAGACAATCAGCAGAAAGCCTGGCCCAGTCCAAGCTGCAGAGAGAGAAAATAACTCCAGACCAAAAAATAGGTACATTAGTTACACAAGTAAATATTCCCAAACAATTCTAACATTTTTTTTGGAATAGATACAAAAACACTACCATGTGGTCAATCAAAACATTGCCTTGGCTTGGATTAGAATTTCAGGGCCTGACATTCCTTATGTTTAGTCTAGCTGATAGTTGATCATACGGATTGTAACCTTTTCCAGGGTCATGGCCCTTGCTCAGTTTTTTCTTAATGAAACGGTTAGAGATCTTTTTACCGATGGTTAAAAAACCGCTCAAATGTAGGGAAATTGGTGGAAAACTTATGGAAACTCGGCTCCTTACAAGTCAGCCGGTCTCAGCGATATTACGCATCAGTATTTACCCATTTGCACCCTACTTTTTGGCCAATTTCATTGTTCCAGTCAACAAAACTCATAGCTATTTCTCTTCTATTTATCAAGTAGTACAAGAAACTGCCCCATTTACCTATTCAACTACCCAATAAAGAGATCGAAATAGGAGTTAGCAAATTTCACAAAAATTAAAAATCTGCCAATTTAAAAAATAGGGTCTAGAATAAACAATGAGACATCCTGGCACTAAAAAACTTTCCTCTGCTCAATAGTCACAATCTCCAGGCCCCTATTATATTACACTTACTTTCCATTTTGAATTTGTATTCACACAAAAAAATAGAAGATTACTGTCATGCCAGACTATCTGCACTATTGTAATAATTGTAATAAATAAATATCGTGCATAAATAAATGCATATGAGACTGGCAGTTGTACGCGATATTAGAAAAGTGACTTCATTTGTGTACTCTGGATACTGGCTAATCGAACAGTTCCGCTACTTGAACTCAATTTCAATTTAATCCTGAAACAATAAAAATAATCTCTATTTCTGTAACAATCTTCTATTCTATCAAACATAGAATAGATTTATTCTATCAAACCGTAAATTACCATAAAAAAGACACTAAAATACAAATCGCAAAGTCACTGTTTTAACCTTAATCTTGTCCAAAGTAGAAATCTTAGTACACTGCATAGTACTCCAATATTTTGAAAAATAAAATAATTTTTTTTTTTCAATGAGTGCATTTTTATAAATGTTACAGGATAAAAAAAAATTTTATGGCAGTACTTACCCAGATATAAGCCACAAAGTTGGTACTAAATGATGAGATGTTGGCAAACATGGAGCACTGCCGCTTGCCGAAACAATATACATTTATCGTTTTTTTCCAATTCTTTTTATTTTTTGTTGTTTTTGTTAGATGATAATGTTTTGTGCAGATCTTTTGATTTCATGAGCCAATTTTTGTTGAGAGACTAAACGTTTGGTAAATGAATTAGTAATCATACTGTCAAAGCATACATATTCACACTGATAGATGAATTTGTACACTGGTGTTCAATCAACTGTACTATTGTTTACATGTTATATGCGAGGTATTTACATGTTCCATTTATGTTTTTAGAGTCCACCACTGTTGATACTCCAAGAAGCATGGATTCATACAGAGTGCCACCCAATTGCTGACATATGAATGTGTCTCTTTTCACACTTGGGGTCGCTGTGTAGTGTAAAGCAAATCACAACACACTTTTTCTGTGCAGTTCTTACTTTTTGGGTAGATGTATGGTATCAAGACAGATGACAGTTAGGATTTTTCTGTTGGGCACATCTTCCTCTGGTTGTGGGGTGACAGGTTGCATATGCAGTGGGAGGTTTAGGCGTGGTGCCATACTCTTTTGCTATATGCTTGCGGAATTGAGGGTGAGGTTCGATATATCGTTGTTGCCTTCCCTGTCATATTTCATACATGAAGATTGAAGGCTCCATTGAGGCATTGCAATGTTCACAAGGGGGAAAAAACACTTTTATATACCACTTAGCGACTCTGCACACCACTGTCAACAAACACTATCTTCATGTCCACTTGTCGACAAGTCGCTACTGTTCATATAGGCGATGACAACAGCTGGCAATTACAAGAGGGTTAATTGTTGAGCTTGCTCAGTCTGTCTGTCTGTACCATCTCGTTTTCTGTGGATGGTCGACAGCACGGTCACGGTCCGTCTGTCATGCCATATCAGTGCCATGTTGTCATTGGCATGAAATGCTATGCATGTGTTTTCTACTTTTTCTCACTGTTCCAACATGGTATCAGTATTTTTCACATGTAGGAATACAGCAAGCATAGGGCTTGTATAACAGTGTCTGGTGAAACAATGTATGCCCTAGCAAGGTTTTATGCAGCATCATCTTGCGAACAACATCACCAGAAATGCCCAACATGCACTGGCATTGTAGAGTGTGTTTTTCACCTGTGTAGTAAGGACATTCAACACAGACCAATCTTACCAGTCACACATAACAGAGTTTTATACCAAAGCGATTACATGTGCTTTGTATATATTGTTTGGAATGACATGCATCCCTGGAGCAGAATAGAGAGGATCTCATCAAGACTCAACAAATATACTTGAAATGGATAAATGTAGCTAACTGAATTTTTACTCTTCAGATACATAACAACTCCTTGATTTTGTATAGGAGGTCATTTGGTTGACGTATCCTTGTCTGAGAGCGCAACATTATAGCAACATAGTGAATCTGCTGAGGGAAGGTACGGAAGACTGGAGTGCTGATGAAGTGGTCTGTGGACCAGTACTGTTGTTTACATTTGTTCTTATACGTGTGTGGCATAGGCATGACAGTGCCAAGGAAATAAGTACATTTCAGCCACAGCTGTATTTTCATCTGCGCAGGTGTGACGTTTCTGAATACATTGTTGTGGTCCATGTATTCTGTGTACATGTTGGTCGGGTAAACATCAGGTTCATTAGCGGCTCATCAAAGTATAGTTGAAATAGTCCAACTCTGCAGATCTCATTTGTGATGGAACAGTGTGGCATGATATCACTTCACTGGCATAGAATTGAAAGGATGTGGCATTGGAATGGTGTTACTTTCTGTCCAGTTCCATTCGACGGGTCTCATGGTGCAAAGTGGATGTGGCATGGGGCGTGGGGGAGCAGGGGGGGGGAAAAGGGGGAGGGACAGGAGTGAAGGCAACACAAGGCTGAGAACAGTACGGGCCAAGTCTTTGCTTCCCACCACATGCACCAACTTGGTCAGGCACCATGCCACCCCCCTCTTCCTCCATCCCAGCATATTCACCCTTCTGATCACTATCACTATCAGTTGACTGGGGTTTTTTTGGATCGTACCTGCCACAACCCTTGCCACCGACTGCACATGGCACACTGCCTGAAACGTAGGCGCTGCGCTTTAAAAGTACGTTTAACTGGGGAATAATGATAATCACATTCACTCAATGAATTCTCATGGGCATTAATTGTTTCATCATTGTCACTTATATCACGTTCCCCCCCCCCCCCCCCCCCCCCCTCCCCCCCCCCCCCCCCCCCCCCCCCCCCCCCCCCCCCCCCCCCCCCCCCCCCCCCCCCCCCCCCCCCCCCCCCCCCCCCCCCCCCCCCCCCACCCCCCCCCCCACCCCCCCCCCGCCCCCACCCCCCCCCCCCCCCCCCCCCCCCCCCCCCCCCCCCCCCGCTATTGTCATCACCATAAGCAAAGAAAATGATAATTTCCTTTTGTGAGTTGCCTTTGGGTAGTAACACTAGCAACCCTGAGGGTTCCTGCGCTGATGGGTCTGTTGTGGCACCACTGGGCCAACATCAGCCACAGTGGCCACCCCATGAGGTGATGGGCTAGGAGGGTGTTAATCTAGAGGTTGTCATCTCTAATAGGACTTCACAGTAATTCCTTCATAGTGGCCTAAAAGCACTGCCAATATCCTCACTCTAATAACGTGCATTCTGTTTCACGGATCCATGAACAGTCGGTGTATACGATGAGGGAAAATTTTGTGAGCGAGAAACTCCTGGGGGAGGTTTGCCAATTGATGTTGACCAAGGAGCTGAACGTAACTGGTGTACCAAGTGATACCCGGCGTCCCAAATTTTCTTCATACTGCGCAAATTGAGGGTGCAGACCCATTCTTTCATGTTAGGCAACTTAGGCTAAGCGCCAAATTTGAAGGAATGAAAAAAAAAAAGTAGATCTACGTTCGGAGGGGTTGCGAGCAAACGAGTCTACTTTTTTAGACAGTTTAAGGGTTTAAAAACCAAAAACATGGTTACGTTTTTATCTCATTATGCCGAAGCTGCGGATTTTTTTAATGGTGCACATACGACATAGACCCATCTCTCTTTTCTAGGCCCAAATTTTACAACTCGCAGCTCATTGAGTGAGTTGACTCATGGTTTTGTACTACGGGACCGAAAAGGGTTTCAAAGGTTATATAAAGGGACCGACCCAAAAAAGGATTAATGCATCACTTTGTGAGTGCTCTAAGTACATTAGAGTGCATTAATTATCATTACACTCTCCCCCTTTTTATAAAGGAAACAAAGTTATTTCAATAAAAACAGTTAAAAATATACATGAGAAAAAAGTTGGCCCAAAAATACAAATAGCAATTAGCTTTCCAAAAATCCCATTCAGGGCATTTTGGGAAAAACCCCCGCAGTACCACACAAACATACCCCAAAAAGTGTTTTAAAAAGTTTTATTTTTGCTATAATACTGGGGTTGGGGATTTTCACACAACAAAGGTTCATTGTAATGTAGGAGGTGTTTTGTGATATGAAGAGTGTTTTGACTTGGTATTCCTTCGTGCTTGCAACGTTAAAAAATACTAAACAATATGCTAACAAACCAAAAAAAAAATAAAAAATAAAAAAAACATAAACTTAAAAAAAATGCACATTTCAAAAAAATACATACTTTTACCAAGTTAAAATAACTATCAGTTAAAATTCCCCTAAACTGTTATGTCAAAAGGGTTGTTTATAAAAAAACTTTTGTAAAATATGTTATACTTTGTTAAAACCAACTTTCATTAAAAATGAAAACATTACGATACTAATAAGGAAAAAATGAATTCAAACAACAAATTTGATTTAAAAAAAATCTAATAAAATTTTATTTGTATCTTCCCAAAAAAAAAAATTTTCAGAAGCTTACTACCTCCCCTTTAACTAAGTCAAAGTTCTGGAATTTTGGTCTGTACTATCTAGAAGATCAGAGCCCAATTTATTAAGAAAAACGTGTCAACAGAACATAGACCCAGTCTCCAAGGCTGCTTTGTGTACCATGATTAACCCCTTCAGTGTGTCAAAAAATAAAGTAAAGATTTGGTATGTCATCCATAAACATTTTTGTGAAAAATTTCAGTGCCCTCTTCAGCTTGATCCTAAGCAGTGGAACCACGCAAAAAGTTTAAGAGCCCTCAGGCCTCCTTTTCGGTCCCCCAGTGGTTGATCACAGTTAAAAATGATGTCATAAATCCGATCTGTAAAGAAAAAAATCGGTCATAATCCTAATAATAAACAGTGATTATTTATAGGTAAAATTGGGACGTACTATACATTATTCTAGGGAAAAAGTTTACTGTATGAAGGAATGGGGTTGAAAAGCTATTGTGCATGTATACACCAAAATGAAAATTTATTAAAAAAAAAAAAATTTAAAAAAAAAATAAATTTTTTTAAATAATTCCCCCCGAGATGAAAAAAATAACAAAAAATTTTTCTTAACACTTTTAACCTTTTCCACCGCGAGCCCGAACCCAAATGACCCAAAAACCAAAATCCCCAAACCCCCTTTTTACAGTGCAAGCTTCTATTCTCACCCCCGGGATCAATCTGGCTAAATTTCCCTGAATCCCTTCACAAAATATTACCCTGCTCACCTCCAACAGCTTGTCAGATCTAAAAAACCTTTTCATAAAATAAACTGCAATGAAATTTAACAGGAAAAAAAACACGAGAAAAGAAAGCAAAAACGTAAAAATAAAAATCTACAAGATTTCTCACCCATCTTGCGGGTTTAAAGAAAAAAAAAAATATTTTAGTAGTAAAAAAAATTTCTGGCTTCCATTTCTTCATTTTGACAGGAGGGAGTATAATATTTTCCCTGGATTTTTGTTCTCAAGTTAAGATTTTATGTTGGGAACTGGAAATTAGTTTTTACTAAATGTAAAGCGAAAAAAAAATTGTTTTTTTTTTTCTCGGGTCACCCTGCTCGGGGGAGAGATGTTTTTTAAAAAAAAATTTAATTTGTTAATACAGTTTAAAAAAAAGTATAGTAGGTACTTTTTTTTTTGGCTATTTTGGATCAAATACAATGAGGAATTAATAAAAAATGCTCAAAAAGACAAAAACCCTAATTTTAAATTGAGTATGGAAAAAGGGGTCTCCCTGTATAGGGCTATGGCTCTGCCCTATATAGTTCAGATATTTAATCAAGCATCCACTGTACACAAACAGCAATACAGTATACTATATTTAACCAAAACCCTTTACTTTTAATTTGAAATTACCAGTTCATTATATAAATTGAAAAATAAAGAAATTTTGGCCAATCATTTTCTGACCATATGGAACGAAAGAAAAAAAAACACAACCTAGTTTTACTGGGGATTAATTTGGGACATACTTCCTCAGAACAAAATTAAGAGATTGCTATAGAAAGCCTATGGCCCTGACAGACAGGCCTGTTTAATCTACCATTCTCACTCAAAAAAACATTTTTTTGTTCAGTTTTAAAGTTAGTAGAGGTGTAAAGTTAATCTCTGGGGGAATTAGCTAAAAGTATTTTCAACCCCTCCACACATATCCCTAAAACAAAAGTCATTAGTATATGTAAGTACTGAAAAAACCGGGATCTCAGCATCAAAAATTTTGGGTTGACTAGAACTGGAAGTAGAAAAAATGCAAATACCATTTTGAAATAAATGCTTTAGAAGTGGGTAGGGGCAAAAGCTGTAAGCAAGGCCATGATGCTGTGTTTCATTATTCTTATGTTTTTACAAAGCTCACATTTACCCCACATGCAAAATTATAACGACGTTTTAAAAATTTTAAAAATTGAAGATTTTACAATACAAAAATTGGTTTAGGATGCTTTTAAACACTATTACAGTAAAAACCCCAAAATTTAAAAGACCCCCCCTTTGATAGATTTCAGAAACTTTTGGGCAAATAATTGGGGCAAAAACTGGAATCATTTTACAAAAAGAAAAAAGCGTAGATTTTGAATTTTGTCCACAGTGAGTGTCCAGTAGTTTCGAATCAAGGACCAAGTCAAGATTTTTACATTTTCCAGGTAGGTCAGAGTATCCTCACCAGGACCTTGTTTTTCAGTGTTCCCCGACCAAAAGGCCACCCACATCAGTTCATGTTTGTGCTTAACATACCCCCCCCCCCAAATCCCAATTTTGCCCGAATTACAGTGTTTTTTGAAGACTTTTTAAATCTTAAAACCCCCTTTCCCCTGTAAAACCTCCCCAATCTAAACTTGTTACAGGCATCCAAAAAATTAAAAAAAAAAGAAAATTTTTCCTTATGAAAAGGGAGAGGGTCTCTTCTCCTGTGTGGGTATTATTATTATTAAATTGTTAATAGGAGTGAATGGAGACGAATGATATTGGGACCGACGATCTGTTGGAGTGTACAGGGGAAAAATTTAGTGAAGGGATTCAGGGAAACGGTTATTTTCATATATCGGGGTTGAGTCCCGGGAAATGGGAAGTACAATCCTGCACTTTAAAGGGGGGGGTTTTGGGATTTGGGGTTTGGAGGATTTTTGTGTATCCTATACGTATAGCTTCTAAAAATGTTAATTTGAACCCCTTTAAAAGCAGTGATAAAGTGTGAGGGGTGGTGAAAGTGTTGAATGATGAAAGTATTTTCTTTTTTGGGATTTTCTTTCTTTTTTTTGGGGTCCCCCCGCCTCGGTGGGAGCGACCGACTTGTTGAAAAAAAAAAAAAAAAAAAAAAAAAAAAAAAAAAAAAAAGCGCTAAGCCCCAAGGTTTACGCACTGGGGCAGGAAGGAAGCGAGGGCATAGGTGGCAAAAGGGAGATGGATGAGTAATAGATTACGGATAACAGCGGGGATGGATGGTGAAAAAGGGGAAAAAGGGGAGCAAGAGACTGAACTAGAAAGGGGTGAGGGGAGTGCGAAAAGGGATCATCATCAGAGTTTGGGAGTAAAACAGTCTTTTCAAGAAATCAATGAGAAGTCAGATTAAAGGAGGGTCCATCAGCAAGAATGGAAAAGGGAAAAAGAAGTGTAGAACGAAGAGAGTTGGAGGGAATTCTGCGTCTCATTTATGGAAAGGGGGGGGTCTAAAAAGAATGTGCAAAACGATATGGAACTTGACACGCTCACGAGAGATACAGGGGGCCCCTCCTGAGAACCCTAAGACGAGTGTGGCCAAAACGAAAAGGGAGAGAGGTCTCCCAACCACGGGGATGATGCAAAAGAACCGTAACCTTGCTCGGTTTAATAGAAGAAGTTTGTTACCAACAGGTTGACCAAGTTGTTGCCCAAAAGGCGCGAAGGGGGGCAGCTATTGAGCAAAAGTCCAAATGGAACACCTCTATAGGAAATTGGTAGGTCATGTACGCTGGGCTGCGCAGCGTGTCTGCCGTTCATTGCCCTTTACGCGACATGACCAGGGACCCAAAAAAAAAAATAATATCTTTTGCTTCGTAGAGATCGGCGTACCAAAGTTTGGGTAGGAGAAAGGGGTGAGATGTATCAAATTTTTTTGTATATGTGAGCATAAGGGAGTCTGAGACTACCACAAAAAGAGACACAGGCATAGATGCGATACGAAAAGTGTGCAAAAAGGGCATACAGTTCAGCATTTTAAAAAGCTAGCCCCAAGTAGTAAATGCCCCGCACACGCTGTCCGGAAAAATGCTGCAAATCCGACGCCGTCTAAGATTAAGCCATCTGTTAAAAAAAGCGGTGGATGAGAATGGGAGTGGGAATGACCCAAGAAAAAGGAGCGGGAACCACCGGAGGCAGTTGAGCTTTCGAGCAAGGGAGTGAGAAGAAAACCCGAACAGCTGGGAACTTCCCAGGGGGGGTAGGAAAAAATGAGATGCCACATGAACATAAAAAGTTGTAACTGGAGGGAAGACAAGAGTGAATTAGGGGGAAAGAAAAAGGAAAAAGCAAAAGGGGGGCGAACAATAAAGAATGTCTACTAATATCGGTCCA
>NW_026470149.1:0-13323 GCF_026875155.1 Cherax quadricarinatus | reverse complement strand
ACCTGTTTATAAATTAAGTCTCTTCTCAAAGATCACTTACTCATTCAAACCAAATAAATACTGAAAAAACTGAACCTTATAAATTGTATATCCTTATATGTTACTCACAATTATATCACACAAATTTTTAAACCTAGGACCCAATCTAATTTTGTTATTTTTTAAATTTACACTACCTAACAGAATACTCCATTCGACTGAATGTTAACAGCAATGCATGCAACCATATGACCTGTCTTTGTAATACTCATTTGTGCTTTATAGTTATCTGTTTACAATAATGTTTTATCACTGATTTCATCATTGCTTAGTTAATCTTAAGTTAATTTTAAGCCAGCCCGTAATGCTATGCATATAAGTGGCTTTGGCATGCTGCTCTTACCTGTATTTTTTGTACCTCTGTATGTATGCTAAAATTACTAAATAAATAAATAAATAAATAAATAAAGTCAAGACTGACCCGAAGCTGTTGTACAGCCACATCAGGAGGAAAACAACAGTCAAGGACCAGATAATCAGACTGAGGAAGGGTGATGGGGAATTCACAAGAAACGACCGGGAGGTATGTCAGGAGCTCAACACAAGATTTAACGAAGTATTTACAGTGGAAACCAGTAGGACTCCAGGAAATCAGAGCAGGGGGGTGCACCAGCAAGTGCTGGATGAGGTACATAAAACCCAAAGGAGGAGGTGAAGAAGCTGCTATGCGAACTTGACACCCCCAAAGGCGGTGGGACCAGACAACATCTCTCCGTGGGCCCTTTTAAAGAGGGAGCAGAGACATTGTGTGTACCATTAACAAAGATTTTTCAACACATCATTTGAAACTGGGCAACTCCCCGAGGTATGGAAGATGGCAAATGTAAGTCCAATTTTTAAAAAGGGAGACAGACATGAGGCACTAAACTACAGACCTGTATCACTAACGTGTATAGTATGCAAGGTCATGGAGAAGATCATCAGGAGGAGAGTGGTGAAGCACCTGGAAAGAAACAAGTGTATAATTGACAACCAGCCCTGGTTTCAGGGGGGGAAAATCCTGTGTCACAACCTATTAGAGTTTTATGACAAGGTGACAGAAGTAAGACAAGAGAGGAGAGGGGGTGGATCGACTGCATTTTTTTGGACTGCAAGAAGGCCTTCGGCACAGTTCCTCACAAGAGGTTACTGCAAAAGCTAGAGGATCAGGGCACACATAACAGGAAAGGCACTGCAATGGATAAGAGAATACCTTACAGGGAGGCAACAACGAGTCATGGTACGTGACGAGGTGTCAAAGTGGGCGCCCTGTGAAAAGCGGGGTTCCACAGGGGTCAGTCCTAGGACCTGTGCTGTTCTTGGTATATGTGAATGACATAACGGAAGGGATAGACTCAGAAGTGTCCTTGTTTGCGGACGATGTGAAGTTAATGAGAAGAATCAAATCGATGAGGATCAGGCAGGACTACAAAGAGACCTGGACAGGCTACAAGCCTGGTCCAGCAACTGGCTCCTTGAGTTTAACCCTGCCAATGCAAAGTCATGAAGTTTGGGGAAGGGCAAAGAAGACCGCAGACGCCAATATAGTTTAGATGGCCAAAGTCTGCAAACCTCACTCAAGGAAAAAGATCTGGGGGTGAGTATAACACCGAGCATATCTCCTGAGGCGTACATCAATCAGATAACTGCTGCAGCATACGGGCGCCTGGCAAACCTACGGATAGCGTTCCGATACCTCAGTAAGGAGTCGTTCAAGACTCTGTATACCATTTACGTCAGGCCCATACTGGAGTATGCAGCACCAGTTTGGAATCCACACCTAGTCAAGCACGTCAAGAAATTAGAGAAAGTGCAAAGATTTGCAACAAGACTAGTCCCAGAGCTACGGGGATTGTCCTACGAAGAAAGGTTGAGGGAAATCGGCCTGACGACACTGGAGGCCAGGAGGGTCAGGGGAGACATGATAACGACATATAAAATACTGCGCGGAATAGACGAGGTGGACAAAGACGGGATGTTCCAGAGATGGGACACAGACACAAGAGGTCACAATTGGAAGTTGAAGACTCAGATGAATCAAAGGGATGTTAGGAAGTATTTCTTCAGTCATAGAGTAGTCAAGCCGTGGAATATCCTAGAAAGTGAAGTAGTGGAGGCGGGAACCATACATAGTTTTAAGGCGAGGTATGATAAAGCTCATGGAGCAGGGAGAGAGAGAGGACCTAGTAGCAATCAGTGAAGAGGCGGGGCCAGGAGCTATGACCGATTCCTGCAACCACAAATAGGTGAGTACACACACACACCACACACACACACACACACACACACACACACACAACACCAATCACACACACACAACACACACACACACACACAGAGTCAGAGTCAGAGTCAGAGTCAGAGTCAGAGCAGGACAGAACAGACAGGGCAAAGCACACACACAACTACTCTCAGAACCATACAACCTATCCACACCATCCCAACACACACTACAATCCATTACCCAGCCTCACCAACACGAGCTATAGAATCCCACAGTATGCACCAGGTCTCCCACCCTCACAGGCCCCCAAACCCACAGTGTTGGAAAGGAAACTGAAGGTATGGTACACAAACGCTGATGGAATAACAAATAAGTGGAGAGGAGTGGCATGAAAAGAGTCAAAGAAGCATCACCGGACATCATAGCTCTCACAGAAACCAAGTTTACAGGTTATGATAAACAGATGCATCTTTCAAGGGATACCAAATCTGAGGAAGGAAAGGGGGGAAACGGGGGGGTGGAGGAGTGGGTTGCTGATAAAAAAATCGCTGGAATTTTGATGAGCTGGAGAGAGGAGATAGGGGAGAAAAAAGTGATTACATAGTGGGAAATTTCACTCTGGGGGTCCCAAGTGGTAATAGCGTGATGTAAAAACCCACCACAGAACCAGGAGGCCAAGGCCCAAGAGTAGACGAGAGAAATTTTGACGTGGTTGACCACGGCTAGAGTGGCCAAAAGAGCTCTGCATGAGGGCAAAGCTCCGATCAGGGTGTTTTAACCACGGAGACGATGGGAAAACTTGGACCCACATGGGGGCCAAATACTGGAGGGTAAAATATGGAGGTGGTACGGGGAACTTCATGTACCAAAGTAAGGGACACTAAAAAGAGGAGGAGAGGAGAACCGCAAGGCTGGGCTTAGTATTCACCTTTAGTGTGCAGTATCGAGGACATCAATATGAAAGACCCCCTTGGGGGGCCCGTGACCATGTGGTTTTTAAACTTCGAATACACAGTAGGCTACAAGTGGGGGGAGAAACAGGAAAGCCAGGGGCGAAAGAAGCCCAAAATACAGAAAGGGGGTACACGGAAAGAGGGGAACTACTAAAAGGGGTTCGTGGGACGAGAACTGGCAGGGAAGCCAGTTAATGAGAGATGGAATAGTAGAAACAAAATGCAAGGAGGCTGAGGAAGGTTTTACCCAAGGGTAACAGGATAATAAAAAAAGCCAGGATGGCCCATGGTTTCCCCCAAAGGTGCGGGGGGCAAAAACCAAGTGTGCTGGGAAGGAAGAAATATAAAAGGCAAAGGAAACCCAGGAGAAAAAGGAGAACAGTCTTTAGAGCCAAAAAACGAATTGCACAGATAAAAGGGGGGCCCCCAAAGACAATATAAAAAATGACATAGCAGGAAAGCCAAATCTGCCCCGAAACTGTTGTCAGCCACATCAGGAGGAAAACAACTTTAAGGACCGGGTAATCAGGTAAGGAAAAGGAAGGAGGAGAGAAAAAAGAAATGCCCGTGAAGTATGTGAAGAACTCAACAAGGATTAAAAATGTTCACAGAGGAGCAGGGGGGATCCAGAAAGGGGAGAGGTGGGGCCCCCACCAAGTGTGGACACAGTGCACAAACCGGGGAAGAAGTGAAGAGGCTTCTGAGTGAGTGATACCCAAAGGAATGGGGCCAGATAACTTCCCCAGGGGTTTTTGAGAGAGGGAGCAGGGCGTATGTGTCCCCCTAACCAATATTAAATACATCTATCGAAACAGGGAGATTGCCTGAGGCGGGAAAGACAGAAAAATGTAGTCCCAATTTTTTAAAAAAGGAGCGCATGAAGCATTAAATACAGACAGTGTCAGAATGTTATTATGAAAAATATGGAGAAGTTTATCAGGAGAAGGTGGTGGAACCTAGAAAGGAATGATCTCATCACAGCAGCCAACTGGTTTCGGGAGGGAAAATCCCGGTCACAAAACCCACTGGAGTTCTTTTACATGGTGACAGCAGTAAGACAAGAGAGAGAGGGGGGGGTGGATTGCATTTTCTTTGGGCTGCAAGAAAGGGGTTTGACACGTTCCAACAAAAAGATTGGTGCAAAAACGGAGGACCAAGCAGGGATAACGGGAAAGGAAAATACAATGGATCGGGGAAAAATACTGTCGGGGGAAAGGCAGCGGGAGTAATGGAGGGGCCCGGGGTGTCAAAAAGTGGGCCCTGTGACCAGCGGGGGTCCGCGGGGTCAGCCCTTTGGCCCAGTGTGTTTCGGGAAAATTTGTGAACGCCCATGACGGAAGGAATAGACTTGAGGTGTCCCTGTTTTGCAGATGAGTGGTTGATGAGAAAAATTACACTGGGTTCGAAAGCCCAGGCAGAATAAAAAGGGGGTCGGGGACAGGTGCAGCCCTTGGTCCAGAAATTTGGGGCTCCTGGGGGTTCAATCCCCCCAAGGCAAGTCATGAAGATTGGGGAAGGGGCAAAAAAGGGCCCGGCAGGGAGGGGAGTACGTTAGGGGTCAGAGATCCCCAAACCCTCACTGGGGAAAAAAAGATTTGGGGTGAGTTTAACCCAGGCACATCTCCTGAAGCGCACATAACCAAAATTAACTGCTGGCAGCATATGGGCCCCCTAAAAAACCCCCCAAGGAAACAGCTTTCCCCGAATCTTAAAAAGGGAAATTTCATTCAGGGCCCTGTACACCGTGTATGTTGGGCCCCATTTTGGAGTATGCGGCCCCGGGTTTGGGAAACCCCCACACCTAGAAAAAGCCGTGAAGAAATGGGGGGGGAAAGGCAAGGTTTTGAAAACAAGACTAGCCCCAGAGCAAAAGGGGTTTATGTCCTACGAGGAGGGTTAAAGGGGAAAATTTAAACCCCTGAGGGAAAATGGGGGAAACGGGGAGAGATAGGGGGGGACTTGAAAAACGACATACAAAATATGAGAGGAATTGACAAGGGGACAAAGACAGGATGTTCCAGAGATTGGACCCCAAGTAAAAGGGGGCACAGTTGGAAGCTGAAAAAACAGATGAACCACAGGGTGTTGGAAGTTTTTCTTCAGAAAACAGAGTAGTCAGTAAGGGGAAATATTTTGGGAAAGCGATGTAGGGAGGCGGGATCCATACTTTAGCTTTAAACCCAGGGGTTGAAAAAAGGCTCAAGGTAAAGGGAGAGTGACCAAAGTAGCGTCAGTGAGAGGGGGGGCCCAGGAGCTGGGGACTCGCCCCCCGCCCCTCAACTAGGTGGTAAAACCCAGGTAAAGTACACACACACACACACAAAAAAACACAACACAACCCCACATGCCCCTCGTTATACAATGGGGCCTAGTTTTAATCGACATGTGCCTAGGACAAAAAGGGGAACAAAACACACCCCACACCCCAAACACTGATCTCTCTGTTTTTTGGGGGGAAACGGGATTATGAAAAACCCACTTTGGATTCCCTCAATTGTCGAACGGGTCTCCCTCAGGGTAAAGTTTAAACCTTTCCTCGCTCCCCAGCCTTTTCCTGGAGTTCACAAACAGGGCCCAAAGTTGCAAAAAATATTATTTGGCAAGTTTCCCAGCAACTTTTTCTCCGAACTGTCGTAATAACATAACAAAAGGGACAAGATACATGACTAATGCGGGGGAAAAACTGTTCACAGATCGACTCCCCCACCCAGGGGGACTAAACCCCTTTCCCTTCCCCCGACTTTTACTTCCCCCACCCAGAGGGATTATACTCCACCCAGGGGATTTATATCCTCCCCCTAGATAAATTACTCCCCCAACCTAGATGCTTTTCTCCTCCACCCAGAGACTATACCCCTCCACCGGAGGGACAAAAACCCCCCCTTTTGGGTTGCTACACTTCTCCCCCCTGTTTGGCTACTCCCCTCCTCACTGATGGCAAAAACTTCCCCCTGATGGCTATGGCTTACTTCCCCCTTGACAACAATCGAGTTATGTTCAATGCCCTTTTAAGATTTTTGTGAAAAAAACACTTTTGCGGGAAAAGGAGAAAAATAAAAAGTCATGCAAAATTAAAACATGCCCAAGTATGGAAAGGAGCAGACTACAGGGGAAATTCACGTTGGATCATTTGATCGGGAGCTGGTCGGGCACCCGCACTAATGTACCTGACGGGAAAACCAGTGGATGGAACTTATGAACTCTTAGTTGATTTTGATCGGAGTTTGGCGGGGGTATCATACTAGCCCCAAAAGACATCCCATTGCCCCAAATTGAAAAAACTTCAGTCATTCTATTCCTAGCGATGGAAGTATTTGGAGAAAGTCCTGAAAAAACAGTGCGAACATTGCATACAAAAAAGTTTACAGCCCCCTTAATCCATTTTATACAAAATGATTGATCTTACTCGTCATCCAATTTTTTCCCAAAGGCTGCAAACGGCATTGTTTTTTGCCCGTCAAAAACCCTCAAGACTGGGCAAAATACCTTCCACCTCGATAGAGGGGGAAAAGAAAAATTTAAAAATCCCCCGAAAAGGGACCCCAGTATTGGGGTGGAACTCTCATACAGCTGAATGAAAAGAAAACATCTTTAATTGTAACCAGATACACTTGGGAACTGGTTTAAAAAAAAGCCCCCGGGAGCAAAATTAAAGGACATTTTTATTGGAAACCGTTTCTATCCTAGCTTTAAGCTTTCTATCTTTCAGTTTAAAATGACAGCATTATAGTTTGGAGAGTGGGGTGTGAGTGGCACATAATGACCTGAAAAAATGAAATTTGAGATGGGCAGTGGGAAAATTGGGGTTTTCATGAGTTTCCCTGTGTTGGGTTTGGTGGTTTCTTTACACGGTTGTTTTTACGTACGCCCCAATGTTTTTGAAAATTTGGGAGTTTCCAGTTATTGTTTTACAGTGTCCCGTCACCTTTTTTTAATGGCTTTTTCGTCACCGACAATCCCTCTCCGCCTGTGTTTTTATTGTCATTTTTAAACTCTATATGTTAGAAGGACCCCAAACGTTTTCTAAAAATATGTTTGGTTGTTTTCTTCCGTTTTCTTTTCCAAAAAATTTTTGCCAAAATTTTACCAAAACTTAGAAATAAAATCTTTGTAAAGGGAAAATTTTACTTGATCAACGATGTATATGTATTTTCTTGTGTTTTACTTGATTTTTTCAACCACGGCTATTCTTTGTTTCACAAAAATTTTTGTCGCCATTTCCCTCAATTTAGTTATATTTAAAGTTTTTTACAATATTTACAGAGAGAGAGGAGGGGGAGAGAGGAAAAGGGGGAGAGGAGAGAGACCCGAAAAGAGGAGGAGGGGCGCATTTTGATTAGGGAAACTTTTTTGTTGCCACCCCATTTCTTTTTTTAAAAGGGGTAGAAAATGAACAGGTTTTGTTTATTTTTTTTGAGAAAGTGGTTGGGTAAGTTTCCCCTTTTCCCCATTTAAAAAAAATATTTGGGAATCTTTACTTATCTGTTAACAGCAGCATGTCCAGCGCCCCTCCCCGGGAAAACCCCTTTGGGGTTTTCCGTTCCAGATTCCACAGTGGCTGTTTTTATTAACAAATGAATTTTTGAAAAAAATTTGCCCCAAAAAGGGGGCGTATTCCAGCTTTCATTTAACGGGAAAAGGTTTGTGGTTTTTCACTTTTTTTTGGGGGTAAAGCCCCCAAATTTTGAACCCCGAAAAACGGCGCCCTAATTTTCCCCTTTTGTTGGGTCAAGGACGGGGTTTTTTTTGGCCCATACAAGTGAGAGTAAGCCTTTCCTTGCCGTTTTAACGTGAGCTTTTGGGGGGTTGGCAGCGCCAAATTTGGGCCCATATCGGGGACTGAATGAAGGTTGAGTGTCTTGGCAATTTTTCCCCTAATGTTGCCACTATTTGAGAATGTTCGTTGCAATTTTGCAAAAACCCCGGGTTTCACTTCGTCATTTCCTTACCTTTTTTTGTCTTTTTTTCTTGGAATTTTCCCCAGAAGGGGGAAATTGGGGGACCAATAAAAAGCCCTGATTAGTTCTTTCTGTGAATTTTCCCGATTATTTAAAGGGAAAAATAGTCTAACTTTCCTAGTTTCCCGAGGTTGGCCGGGTGAACAAAAAGGGCAAGAACCCCAATGGTCACAATTTTCCCTTTTTATTTTAACGAAAAAAGAAGGCAACGCCCCCCCGGGTCCCACCGGTTTAATCAGTTCTGCCCTCGTCGCCCTCAAAATATGTCCCCACAAAAGAACTGCTGAGTTCAGCCCTTTTATTCTTTTTACTACACATTGCAACAGTATTTCCCTTACAAGGGGTAGGTTTCTTTTTTGTTTAGCTTAGATACAATTATAATAACCCCAACTTATAGATAAAGGGGGGCAACAGGTTTTCTCTTAATTTTACGGGTAAGGGGGGGAAAAAAGGGGAATTACCTTTTTAACCTTCACCCGTGTTGTTTTCAAGAAAATCTGGGGAAGGAGAGGGGAAAACGGCTCTTGGGTGCTAAAGGTTCAAACAAAGGGGTTTTTTAAAAAAGCTGTTTTATGGGGAAAGAAGAGTCCACTAGCCCTCTCGGGGAGTTAAAATCCCCCGAGGGCTGGCGGAGCTGAGAATTTTCTCCACAAATTTTTTCCCGAGTAGATTTAAAAAATATTAGTAAAAGGAGATGATGTTACTTTTAAACAAATGTTATATAATACTAGATGGCTGGGGTGTTTTTGTGGCGTATTTTTTTGACTTTTATGTTATATATGATTTAAAAAATTACAGTTTTTTTCTGCCAAAAAAACAAAGATTTCCAAAAACAACAATAAAGAGCTGCGTTAAAAATACTTAAATTATATTATCTCCCAAAGGATTCTTTATGCTATTTAAAAAGTTTTGTGTTTAAAAAAATGTGTTTATTAACCCGTGTGTTTTAACCAGTGGTTTTTAAAATAGTGTTTTGTTTTAAAAGTGTGTATTAACCGTGTGTATTAACCCGGGGTATTAACCCGTGTGTGTTAACCCAGTGTGTGTTTTTTTAACCCGTGTGTTTTAACCCCAAAGGGGGGGGGTGTTTAAACCCGTGTGTATTAAAACCCGTGTGTATTAACCAGTGTGTGTTTCCCCCGTGTGTATAACCTAGTGTGTATTAACCCGTGTGTATTAACCGTGTTTGTTAACCAGTGTGTTTTAAACCCGTGGTTTTTATTAAAAGTGTGTTTTAAACCCGTGTTTTATTAACCAGTTTTTGTTTAACCAAATGGGTATTAACCGTGGTATTAAACCCCCCTTTTTTGTGTTAACCCGGGGTGGAAATTTAAACCCGGGGTATATTAACCAGTGTGTGTTTCCCGTGGGTTTTAAAACCGTGTGTATTAATAGTGTGTGGGTTTAAAAAAGTGTGTATTAACCAGTGTGTATTAACCAGTGTGTGTTAACCAGTGTGTATTAACCAGTGTGTATTAACCAGTGTGTATTAACCAGTGTGTGTTAACCAGTGTGTATTAACCAGTGTGTATTAACCAGTGTGTATTAACCAGTGTGTGTTAACCAGTGTGTATTAATCAGTGTGTGTTAACCAGTGTGTGTTAACCAGTGTGTATTAATCAGTGTGTATTAACCAGTGTGTGTTAACCAGTGTGTGTTAACCAGTGTGTATTAATCAGTGTGTATTAACCAGTGTGTGTTAACCAGTGTGTATTAACCAGTGTGTGTTAACCAGTGTGTGTTAACCAGTGTGTATTAACCAGTGTGTATTAACCAGTGTGTGTTAACCAGTGTGTATTAACCAGTGTGTATTAACCAGTGTGTATTAACCAGTGTGTGTTAACCAGTGTGTATTAACCAGTGTGTATTAACCAGTGTGTATTAACCAGTGTGTGTTAACCAGTGTGTATTAATCAGTGTGTGTTAACCAGTGTGTGTTAACCAGTGTGTATTAATCAGTGTGTATTAACCAGTGTGTGTTAACCAGTGTGTGTTAACCAGTGTGTATTAATCAGTGTGTATTAACCAGTGTGTGTTAACCAGTGTGTATTAACCAGTGTGTGTTAACCAGTGTGTGTTAACCAGTGTGTATTAATCAGTGTGTATTAACCAGTGTGTGTTAACCAGTGTGTATTAACCAGTGTGTATTAACCAGTGTGTATTAACCAGTGTGTATTAACCAGTGTGTATTAACCAGTGTGTATTAGCCAGTGTGTGTTACACTTTTGTGATGGTAATTATATATCTGATTTCTCATCGAGTTAAACATGAACGTAGATGCATAATTATAATATACATTATAACATTATTTAGATAACAAAAAGGTACAATTCCATGACTGGAACAATACACAAATAACCCGCACATAGCAGACACCAGCTTACCACCACGTTTCAATCCGATTTGGACCATTTACAAAGTCACACTGTGACTGTAAATGGTCCAAGTCTGACCGAAACGTCGTCGTAAGCTCCTCTCTCTTATGTTCGGGTTATTTGTGCAATATTTAGAATGGTTTAGAAAGACACGTAAGCAAACACTATAACATATTTATTAGAAAACGTTTCGGTCCTGGGACCTTGATCACTTCTAACATACAGAGGTAGAAAGACATTATATATATAGGCGGAGAGTGAGATGTGACGCACGTGACTTGAGGAATGTCATAAGAACATAAGAATGGAGGAACACTGTAGAAGGCCTACTGGCCCATGCGAGGCAGGTCCTTATCAAAACAACCTCTACCTATGATAAGGACGGGTAGACGATGAAATCATGTGACTCCTGTGTTGTTGGGTTGGTGCTGCTTAAGTATCATGTATGCCAATGTTTTTGAAATTTTGTAGTTTCCAGTGTTGCGTTCTATAGTGTCGGTGACGGTGATTAGTGAGGCTTCTAGGCACCTTCGGCGTCTGAGGTCTGGTTCGGTGAGAACGAGTTGTGCCTCGTTCCAGTTCATCAAATGCCCCGTGGAGTCTCTGTGGAGGACACAGGCGTACCTTACATCGTCTCTGTTAGAGGCATTTCGATGCTCATTCAGGCGGACTGCAAGATCTCTGCCTGTTTCGCCTACATATTTCTTGGGACAGAACCCACAAGGGATAGTGTAGACGCCTGCAGTAGAAGTTAGAGGTGTGGGGGTGCGTTTCGTAGTGAGGTCTTTGATAGATGATGTGTTTATGGTGGAAACGTTGATGTTACTCATAGCAAGTGCCCGGCGAGTATTCGTGGCAACATCGCCACATGGGAGTACTATGAACTGTTTAGGGGGCTGTTCCATGGGCGGTTTGTTGAGGATAGCTTGTGCCTTGAGTCTGCAATCTCGGATGAAGAAAGATGGGAACTGAAGACGTGTAAAGGCTTGTGTTATGTAAGTGCATTCTTCTTCTAGAAAACAAGGGCTGGAGATGCGAAGAGCTCTCAAGAAGAAGCCAATGAGGACTCCTCTCTTAGTGCGGGTGTCTTGGTGTGAATAGAAGTGTATAAGATCGTCCTTGTTGGTAGGTTTTCTATACACTTTGAAGAGAAGTTTGTCACTGTCGGGAGATCTGCACAGTAGAACGTCGAGGTAAGGAAGTTTGCCATCATTTTCGAGTTCAAGTGTAAACTTTACTGATGGTTCAACTGCATTGATCTTGTTGAGAAGGGCCTGGATATTGAGACGTCTCGGATAGAAAACCAATACATCATCAACGTATCTTAGCCAGGTAACGGTGTTGGGAATGAGGGTGCTGAATTTCTCTGTCTCCAGGTTTTCCATGAAGAGGTTGGCAAGCACAGCACTGAGCGGGCTGCCCATTGCCATCCCAAAGCATTGTTTGTAACAGTTGTCCTGATACTTGAAGAAGTTGAAATTAAACACAAAGTTCCACTAGATTGATGAAATCTAGAAGAGGTAAAGGGAGGTCGTGGTTTTCAGTGAGCCTCTGTCTCAGAATGTTGATTGCAGCATCAGTAGGAACGTTGGTAAAGAGGGCTGTGACATCGAAGGAAGCCATGCTTTTGTTTTTGACATTCAGGTCGGAAATTCGGGAGAGAAGGTCACCTGAGTGTTTGAGGTGGGCTTGACTGATAGTGCCCAGAAGCGCTGAAAGGTATTTGGCAAGGTGGCCGCCTAGTCTGTGTGGTGCGCTCCCTATGCCCGAAGTGATAGGCCGTAGTGGGATGCCAGGTTTGTGTGTCTTAGGAAGGCCATACAGGCGTGCTGGTTTCGGTTGACCTGGTAAAAGTTTAAGTAGTTTCTTGCCTTGTTCTGATTTTCGTAAGATGCTACGAGCCTTTTGAAGGAAAGTCTGGGTACTTTGAAGTAGCACTGATTCCGATACAGGCTGGTATGTGTTGGCATCGTTGAGAAGATTTAAGACTTTATTGTTGTAGTCGACAGTGTTGAGTAACACCACACCTAGTTGATCAAGAATGCCCCATGCCATGTCCAGGAGTCCATCCGTGGGCCCCAGGGATGTTCTCCCCTTCCTCATTTCCCCAAGGTCCCCCCTCAGCAGCCACAGTATCCTCCTCTTTCCCAGGTCCATGTGTCCAGGAGACCATCTGTCAGCCATCAGATATTCTCCCTTCACCACTTCCCCAAGGTATCCTCGCCTTTCCCAGGTCCATGTGTCCGTCCGTGGGCCCCCGGGATGTTCTCCCCTTCCTCATTTCCCCAAGGTCCCCCTCAGCAACCACAGTATCCTCCTCTTTCCCAGGTCCATGTGTCCAGGAGTCCATCTGTCCGCCATCAGATATTCTCCCTTCACCACTTCCCCATGGTATCCCCGCCTTTCCCAGGTCCATGTGTCCACCCGTGGGCCCCCGGGATGTTCTCCCCTTCCTCATTTCCCCAACCATTTCCTCAGCAACCACAGTATCCTCCTCTTTCCCAGGTCCATGTGTCCAGAAGTCCATCTGTCCGCCTTCAGATATTCTCCCTTCACCACTTCCCCAGGGTATCCCCGCCTTTCCCAGGTCCATGTGTCCACCCGTGGGCCCCAGGGATGTTCTCCCCTTCCTCAATTCCCCAAGGTCCCCCTCAGCAACCACAGTATCCTCCTCTTTCCCAGGTCCATGTGTCCAGGAGTCCATCTGTCCGTCATCAGATATTCTCCCTTCGCCACTTCCCCAGGGTATCCCCGCCTTTCCCAGGTCCAGGAGTCCATCCGTGGGCCCCCGGGAT
>NW_026470148.1:0-11636 GCF_026875155.1 Cherax quadricarinatus | reverse complement strand
CAAGACCCAACCCTGCAAGACCCCAGCCACCCTGCAAGACCAGCCCACCCTCCCCAAGAAACAGCCACCCCCTGAAAGACACACCCAAACACCCCGAAAGACACACCCACACCCTGAAGACACACCCCACCCCCTGCAAGACACAGCACCCCTGCAAAAAGACATGAAGAAAGACCCGAAAGACAAGCCACCCCCCTGCAAGACACACCACACCCCTGCAAGACACAGCCACACCCTGCAAGACACCAGCCACACCTGCAAGACACAGCCCACCCGGGAAGACACAGCCACACCCTGCAAGACACAGCCACACCCTGCAAGACACAGCCACACCCGGGCAAGACAACAGCCACACCTTGCAAGACTCAGCCACACCCTGCAAGACACAGCCACACCCTGCAAAAAGACACAGCCAACACCCTGCAAAGACACAGCCACACCCTTGCAAGACACAGCAACACCCTGCAAGGAACAGCCACACCTGCAAGACGCAGCCACACCCTGCAACAAGACCACAGCCACACCCTGCAATGACACAGCCACACCTGCAAGACACAGCCCACAACCTGCAAGACAACAGCCCACACACCTGCACAAGACACTGCCTCACCCCTGCCCGACACACTGCCACACCCTGCAAGACACAGCCAAACCCTGCAAGACCCACTGCCACACCCTGCAAGACTCTGCCACTCCCTGCAAGACACACTATTCACTATATACCCTGGCGGTTGCAAGACTCAGCCTCTTCACTGCTAGTCAACAGACCACAAACCTGCAAGATCATCAGCCACACCTGCATGGACCAATGCCACTACCCTGCCTAGTCTCTTGCCTACTCCCTGCTTAGTCACAGCCACTCCTGGGCAAAGACACGCCACACCTCTGCACGACACAGCCACACCCTTGCACGACACAAGCCACACTCCTGGCAGACACTGTAACTCCTGCAAGACACAGCCACCACCTGCAAGGGACCACAGCACACCCTGCAAGGGACACAGCCACACCCTGCCACGACCAGCCACAACCCTGCAAGACACCAGCCACACCCTGCAAGACACTAGCCACACCCTGCAAGACACAGCCACACCCTGAAGACAACAGCCACACCTGCAAGACACTGCCACACCTGCAAACACAGCCCACACCGGCAAGACCAGCCACACCCTGTAAGACACAGCCCACACCCTTGCAAGGACACAGCCACACCCTGCAAGACACTGCCACACCCTGCAAAGACACTCAGCCACTCCATGCAAGACACAGCCCACCCATGCAAGACACCCACACCCCTGCCAAGACAACAGCACACCCTGCAAGACACAGCCAACCCTGCAACAAGGACAAGCACACCCTGCCAGACAACAGCCACAACCCTGCAAGGACGCAGCCAACCCTGCAAGACACAGCCTACACCACTGCAAGCACAGCCACACCCTGCAAGACACAGCCACACCCTGCAAGGGACTACAGCCACTCCCTGCATGACACACCCACCCTGCAATGACACACAGCCACACCCTGCATGGACACAGCCACACCACTGCAAGAACAGCCACACCCTGCAAGACACCAGCCACACCTCTGCAGACACAACCACACCCTCGCAAGACACAGCCGCACCCTGCAGACTCAGCCAACCCTGCAAGACACAGCACTACACCCTGCATGGACACAGCACACCCTGACCAAGACACAGCCACACCCTGCAAGGACACAGCCACACCCTGCAAAGGGACCCAGCCATCCCCTGGCACGACACCAGCCACACCCTGCACCGACACAGCAACCCTGACAAGACTCAGCCACACCCTGCAAGACCACAGCCACACCCGGCAAGACATCAGCCTACACCCTGCACGGAACACTGCCACAACCCTGCAAGACCACAGCCTCACCCTTGCAAGACACAGCCACACCCTGGCAAGACACAGCCACACCCTGCAAGACACAGCCACCACCCTGCAACGACTCAGCCCACCCTGCAAAGACACTGCCACACCCTGCAAGGACACAATAGCCACACACCTTGCAAGACACAGGAAGTACATTTGAGTTTTAAAATGATACTTTAGCATAGTAAGAACCTTGTCAGTCAATCTTGCACACAAGACGCTCACAGTCAAAAGTTACCAGACTTTTACCTTGCTAAATAAAGCTCCATCTTATCATTACAGTTTCTCAACGCCTCACTTTCGCATAACACATGTCATTAAATATTCCCTGATACCAAGCCTACTCTCTTGACCCCTCAACGCCGCATTACACCTCTTGTACCTCCAAATGCACCTATCACGCCCGAGCCTTCCTCAAGAAGCCAGACTCGTCACGTCCCGGAATTTGTAATGCCCATAAGTCCTCCACTCGAAAGCCTACGGTATCCATCCTGAAATTTGAAAATACCATCTGTTCCCAGTGATTCCTTTATTCCTCCTTTGTGTCCTATAAAATATCGCTGCCAGGGCCTAATTCACTCCCCCACCGGCGCTCTCCATAAAACCCTCGAACGTATCACGACAGTCGGCTACCAGATATAACATCGCATTTTGTACCGGCACCCCCACCCACCCCAACATCCAAAAGCTTAAATGCCGTTAGTTAGAACACAAATTACCACCCCACCCACCATACGTAAAACCCTGCTAAAACACTCTCTCACTGGTTCCAAACTTTCTCAAAAATATACTGCATGGAAAACAGTGTCAAATTAACCCCCAACACTCACATACCTCCGTCCCTCTACAACGCTAATTACCTAATACCTCCCCGGACGTCAGTATATTATGGAGAAATTTTATCATTACATCCCAACCTCAGCCTTCAACGCAACTTGCAGGCGCCCCCATTTATCACTCCATGCATTCATCGGATACAATAACCCACTACCCTAGCTACTAATCCGCACCAACCCACCCGTGCCAGTGTAGCCTATCTTGAACCCGCAGGGTTCCCTTGCATATCACAACAACCTCTATCATTCCCTCACACTCCTGAACATCCCTACCCCTTCGCCCAAGTACTAAGTCCCTTCTCACCCATGCCATACCTGGACTGTCGATCTGCCCTCCCTCAATAACTATGTTTAACGTTCATACCCAACAACCTTAGATGCAGCGCCAGCCCCCAGCCTCCCTGCGTTACCGGTAACACACATCTTTTCTCGACAACCATTCACACCCGAAACCCAATATAGTAATACACAGCTTCAACAGACGCTTCTCATCAATGTTTCCATGGGTTTATATACCTGCCACATGCCATAGTTTACTATGCAGTTTCCATTCACCACAATAGCACGCTGGTGCCAGCGTCAAACCTCCTGTAGCAAACCCTCTAATCATACCAAAATCCCTATCTACAGCGTCTTTCGAATTTCACCTTCCGGTGCCTCCAGGGATATTTTTCAGGTGAACATACCACATTCCTTTATGTCTACTTACCAGGGACCAACTTCACCCTGTTCGTATACCCCAACCCACAACATCCCCCACCCTCAATAATCATCGACTTGTCTCTATTAAGCGTCATCCCTGTTGCAATGCCAACATAACACATCCACCAACTCACTAAACCTTAGTAAATCCTCTGACCTTCTAAATTGCACTGTGGGTGTCATCAAAACATATCCAACGATCCCCGTTCCAAACAGACACCCCATTCCCATCACCGTCCCTTCCGTACGCCCCAAACGCAACTGCCCTATAGAAACGGGTCCTGGAGTAATGCAAATGAGAAGCTGCGACACAGGGGCATCCTGCCTTAAGCCGTTTCCATCCTAACAGGTTGGACCTATCTTACCATCACTTGTTCCTATCCGTGCCTTCTCATACTACACTTAGTCCAACTGACGATTCCCCCCAAATCCCTGTCATTGCATAAACTTCCACAACGCCTCACGCTCCACACGTCATACGCTGCATGCCAATCTAATGTTAAAACCCCCACCCTTGATGTTTCCCTCACTTTCTCTTAAAACTACGTATAATCCCTGCACCTACACACAATACGATACGCCCAGGAACTCCTATTGACCTCGTCCAAAACGTGGCAAGAACGCCTTTTCAACCTTTTTCCCAACACTTTAGTGGCAATAGTATCTTGTAATCCCACACGTAAGGTTGATTGAACGGTAGTCATTGCACACATTCACAAGACTTTCTTGAGGGACCATGACCATAACCGTTTCTTTGCTTGGCTCCCTCCTCCTACCCCTGGTTTTTCATTGGCTTTAAATTAACTCCACTTAAAAAATCACGCAAACCTCCGTTTTTCCTATAAAAATCACAAAGGGATGCCAATCAATAACCAGGCGATTTACCCATGCTCTTCCTAGTCCATGCACCTCCTAATCTCCCTCCTCAATTTTATAGGACCATCCCATTACTCAATCAATCCTTATGCATCTAGATTACTAGTTTACCATCGCCTCCCGCCTAACGCCCCCCTCACATTAACCCCCACACTTTTACATTCTTTTGTACACGCTCCAATAACTACCATACCCTCTGTGACGAAAGCACCTGCCCCCTGCGATTAATCTCGCCAATTGCTCCTGTACCACAAACTTTATCGCCTCTGTTGCTCCTACGGGCGTGGCCCCTGGCTCTCGCAAGACATACGCCGACGGCGGTCCCCCCATAAGAACCTCTCAAGGCCCCCTGCAACCTTGCAGCATCAAAATTGCGATTTTGATATCCTAATCCGTTGTTTCAAACCCTCAATCTACCCATGGATATGGCAACCCCCCTCCCATATAGAATTCTTGTAGTTGACCCTCAAGGTAAATTAAAAATCCCATAATTAAAAATTACTCTCTTCCTTTCCCCTCTTCTGATAAAAATCCCCTCACTTTCCCTTACCAAACGAGTCCACCACCCATTGACATTTCAACCCCCCCCTTTATCAGCCCACCACCTTTTCCAAGTGCGCGCAAAAGATTCCTACTCTCCCCTATTTTCAATAAACCCACATTCATCTGCCAGAAACCTCTGAAAATGCTTTCGGCCACAAACCTCCAATTTAAATCCACCAGAACCCCACGATGATCAGAGAAGCTTACATTCAACCATCCTCACATGCTCTCCTCTCTCCCCACGAGATTCATAAATGTACGATCAAGCCTCGCCGCATAAATCAGCTAATAAATGTATGCGTCACTCCGCTTTTCACCTCCCCCCTCCAACATCCACTACATTCACATCTCTCAACAGATCCCCTAAAAACCCCGAAAAAAACCCCTCCCCCTAGGCTCTTACATCCTTACGTCCGACTAACGCAGTTTCCAATCACCCCACTATAATTGTAATACCTGGCCAGCGATCTGAAATGGGTAGACAAGAACATCCCTAAAGAATCTATTTTTAACACCCTTGTCCCCTTTCTGACTGCCCTTACACCCCCATGATACCCACCCGAACCCCTCCCACATACCTCGACCCTAACACCGCCCCTCCCTCCCCTACTCACACCTATGCAAAAGAAAACGGGCTGGCTTCCTTTAATTAATAGCGCCACACACCACTTTCAGTCGTCGGTGAGCAACCCATGTAACACGTCATAATTCGGGTAATTGACAATTCACCTAAATATGTATTAATTTTATGCTCCTGCAAGAACATAAGGTCTGGCACATTTTTTTTTCATTATCACACGGCCGTTTCCACCAAGGCAGGGTGGACCGAAAAGAAAAATACTTTCACCATCATTCACTCCATCACTGTCTTGCCAGAAGGGTGCTTTACATACAGTTTTTTTAAAAACTGCAAACATTAAACACCCCTCCTTCAGAGTGCAGGCTCTCGTACTTCCCATCTCCAGGACTCAAGTCCGGCCTGCGGTTTCCCTGAATCCTTATAAAATGTTTTTCTTTGCTCACACTCCAAAAGCTCAGTCAAGTATTAAAATCCATTTGTTCTTTCATCCTATCAAAAGACCGCTCACCGCATTGCCTGACTGGAAGTCCATGCCCCTCGCACACAAAACCTCCTGTACCCCCTCCCTCCATACCATCCTAGGCCGACCCCTACCCCGCTTCCTTCCATTACAGACTGATACACTCTTGAAGTCATCTGTTTCGCTCCATTCTTCTCTAAATGTCCGAACTCACATTCAACTAACCCTTCCTCAGCCCTCTGGACACTGTTTTGGTACTCCCGCACCTCTCAATTCCATACTACGGAATTCTCTGCATTATATTCCACCACCCACACATTGCCCTCCAGACCATGACCATCTCCACTGCCTCAGCCTTCTCCTCGCTGCAACATTCATCACCCACGCTTAACACACCCTCTATAAGAGCGTTGGTATAAAAACTATACTCTCATTACATTCCCTCACTTTGCCTCCATAGGACAAAGTTTCTTTGTCTCCACAGACTCCTAAGTGCACCACTCACTACTTTTTCCCTCATCATTCCTATGATTCACCCATTCTTTCATAGATCATCTGCTGAACTCGTCCACTCCCAAATATCTGAATACGTTCTCCGCCTCCATTACTCTCTCCCTCCATTCTGTTATTCAATCTTTCATCACCCTATATTTTTGTTATCCTCATAACCTTACCTTTCCTTGTATTCACCTTTTATTTTCTTCCTTTTGCACACCCTACCAAATTCATCCACCAATCTCCTGCAACTTCTCATCTCGAATCGCCAAGAGCACAGTGGTCATCAGCAAAGAGCAGCTGTTGGACAAACTCCCACTTTGTGTGTGTGTGATTCTTTATCTTTTTAACTCCCAGCCATTTGCCCAAGACCCTCGCATTTACTTCTCTTACAAACATTCTATAAATATATTAAACAACCCACGGTGACATCACACATCCTTGTTCTAAGCGCCTACTTTTACTGGAAATAATGTTCCCTCTTTCCTAATACTTAACTAGGCTCACTATCCTCGTTAAAAAACTCTTCCTGCTTTCAGTAAAACCTACTCCTACACATACACTTGCAACTCTGCCACCATTGCCCCCCCTTATCCACCCTGTCATACGCCTTTTCCAAATCCATATATGCCACAAAGACCTCTTTAGCTTATCTAAATTATCTGTTCATCTTATTATGTTTCAATGTAAACACCAGGTCCACACCACACCCCTTACCTTTCCTAAAGCCTCCGTGTTCCTGTATCCTATTCTCCGTCTTACTCTTAATTCTTTCAATTATAACTCTACCTACACTTTACAGGGTACACTCAACAGACTTATCCCCCTATAATTTTTGCACTCTCTTTTATCCCCTTTGCCTTTATACAAAGGTACTATGCCATGCTCTCTGCAATCCCTAGGTACCTTACCTTCTTCCAACCATGTTATTAAAATATTAGACCAACCACTCCAAAACTTATCCCACCTGCTTTTAACATTTCTATTCTTTATCCCATCAATCCCGGCTGCCTTACCACCTTTATTTTACTACTGCCTCACGAAACTTCCCCCACACTCACTCAATGGCTCTTCCTCACTCCTACTAAGATGTTATTCCTCCTTGCCTTACACGAATATCACAGCTTCCCTATCTTCATCATACAATTTAACAATTCCTCAAATCTTCCCTTCCATCTTCCCAATTACTCTAACTCTCCTTTTTATAACTCTCCTCTCCTATTTTTAACTGAACAAATCCATTTGTATCTCTAGGCTCTTCTTAACTCTGTTAATTCACTCAAAACTTTTTTCTTATTTTCAACCCAAATTTTGTTGATAACATCTCACCCACTCTCTCATTTGCTCTCTATTTTTCATTTTGCTTATCCACTCTCTTAACTTCTCTCTTTTTCTCCCATTTATCTTCCCTCCTTGCATCACTTCTACTTTGTAAAAACTTCTCAGATGCTTACTTTTTCTCCCCTTACTACTCTCTTTACATCATCATTCCACCAAATCGCTCCTCTTCCCTCCTGTGCACCCACTTCCTGTAACCACAATCTTCTGCTGAACACTCTAACACTACATTTTTTAAACCTACCCCATACCTCTTCGACCCCATGGCTATGTCTCATTAGCCATCTGTCCACCAATAGCACTTCTCTCAAAAACCCTCAGAACTTTACATTTGCCACTGCCTTCAACCCATTAACATTTTAAAGAGTAAGACACTGGTAGGCCGGATAATGAGGGCTTCTTAGACACCCTAAACCCACCTTTTGAACCTGGCGAGAAATCCTACCCCGCCCCCCCCCCACACTTCCCTCACCTTCACCTTGCTCACCGCTCTACATTCTTCTTAAACCACCTTTCTCTCTAGGGCATTAGATCATTCCAGGTTTCTTCCCGTCCTTTGCCCAGGCGTCAAAACATCCTCACTATAGAAATGACAGCCGTCCTCTTGCGAGACCACGCTTCTCATGTTCACCCTCTCCTGGGCATCTTCCCTGTGGACCTCCATGGCCACACCTCTGGACCCGCCCTCATTCATTCACAACTTTCATAGTGGCCACCACCTCAACCTATTACATCACATCATCCAAGGCCCAGCATTGACCGAAAACATTCAGTAAGCCGTCCTGGGCCTCCTGAATTGTGCTATCCAAAACTTTGCGTGTGCAATTGCAGACTCTCACCAACTCTTCGGCCGACACCTAGCTACGTCACTCGTCAGTCCAGTGAGTGTCACCACTCTGGCGACGACTCCGCTCCCTCTCCACCTCCACACTCCACGCCTCCGTGAGAAAGGCTTACTTTTGCGTTGCCATTGCTTAAGTCAGTTGGTCCTTTAGTACCATCAGATCCCGCCTCAGCTTCAGGTTTCCCACGTCTCGTTAAACGAGACAAGTCGGCGCTATGTGGTCGTACGCCCCACACACCGGGCACGTACGCCTCTGACCTGAGTATTTTTAAAGTAAAACCTGAGTCCGGGAAGTCCTCCATTCCCAAAAAGATGGAATCGGATGCCTTAGGGACATTTTCAGGGAAAAACGCCCCTTCAGGGAACCCAAAACTAGTGGCCCATCTCGCCAACGTCCCAATGTCGCCTGTGGAGCGTCCCATATGGGTCCAAACACCTGCCGTAAATCATTCATCCGCCTCGAAAGGTACATTACGCCCCTTGACCCAGGTTGTAGAATCATGATACGTCTGAAGACGGACACTAACGCCAGGGGTAACCGTCTAACCACGTCCTGATACCTGGCCACCATGTTGTCATATGTACTGCTCAGCCGGAACTTGATGAAAATGCGTGCCACACATTCAGTGAGACTCCATAAAGTCTTCATTAGCGACACGTACTTTATCCTGTAATATCGCCGTCAGCAACATGTTGGTATTTGGGCAGTAAGCACGCCCCTCACTAATTCCAAACAGATAGTGTTCACACGTCTGCGGCCACTCTCCGCATGATTTAAGAAATGTCACCTGCCACAGGGGGTCAGAGCGCAGTTCCAAGTACGTCCTCTTCAAGAGTTGAAGGACGAATATGAAGGGAAAATGAAAACTGCGCAGAAATCGGGAGCTATGCACAGCCTGTCCGCACGGCCCGAGAGCATGTGGACAATGTTGCAGTACTAATGATAAGTGTTATTGATGTGCAGTATAACTGATAAGTGTTGTTGATGATGCAGTACTAACTGATAAGTGTTGTTGATGATGCAGTACTACTGTTAAGTGTTGTTGATGATTCAGTGCTAATAATTTTTGTTGATGATTCGTGCTAACTAAAAAGGTTGTTGATGGTGCGTGCTAAATGATAAGTGTTGTTTATGGTGCAGTACTAAATGTAAGTGTTGTTGTTGGTGCAGTTCTAACTAGTAAGTGTGTTGATGGTGCAGTACTAACTAGTAAGTGTTGTTGATTATTCGTGTTAACTAATATTGTTGTTGTGATGCAGTACTTAATAATAGTGTTGTTGATAATTCAGTACTAACTAATAAATTTTGTTGATGTTTAGTACTAACTAATAAGTGTTGTTGATGATTCAGTGCTAATGTAAATTTTTGTTGATGATTCAATGCTAACTGATTTAAATTTTGTTGATGATTCAGTGCTAACTAATAAGTGTTGTTGATGATTTCAGTGCTAATGATAATGTTATTGATTCAGTACTAACTAATAAAGTGTTGTTGATGATTCAGTGGGTAACTAATAAGTGTTGATGATTCGGTACTACTAAAAAGTGTTGTTGATGATTCAGTACTAACTAATAAGTGTTGTTGATGATTCAGTGAAAAACTAAAAAGTGTTGTTGATGATTCGGTACTAACTAATAAGTGTTGCTGATGACTCAGTGCTAAATAATAAGTGTTGTTGATGATGCAGTACAAAATGATAAGTGTTGTTGATGATGCAGTACTAACTAATCAACCCTTTTTTGGAAATTCAGTAAGATTTTGGAACATAAGAATGTTCCCTATAAAACTTTATTTACCCAGGTATGCTGAAAACCCTCAGGAAAAACTCTCAGTCGTCAAGGTATGCTGGAACCCCTCAGGAAGAAACTCTCAGTCGTCAAGGTATGCGGAACCCTCAGGAAGAAACTCTCAGTCGTAAAAGGGTTTATGCTGGAACCCTCAGGAAAAAAAACTCTCAGTCGTCAAGGTATGCTGGAACCTCAGGAAGAAACCTCAGTCGTCAAGGTATGCTGCAACCTCAGAAGAAAAACTCTCAGTCGTCAGGTTTATGCTGCAACCCTCAGGAGAAACTCTCAGCGTCAAGGTTTATGCTGCAAACCCTCAGGAAAAAAAACTCTCAGTCGTCAAGGTATGCTGCAACCCTCAGGGGAAACTCTCAGTCGTCAAGGTATGCTGCAACCCCTCAGGAAGAAAACTCTCAGTCGTCAAGGTATGCTGAAACCCCTCAGGAAGAAAACTCTCAGTCGTCAAGGTATGCTGGAACCTCAGGAAGAAACTCTCAGTCGTCAAGGTATGCTGGAACCCCTCAGGAAAAGAACTCTCAGTCGTCAAGGTATGCTGCAACCCTCAGGAAGAAACTCTCGTCGTCAAGGGTTTATGCTGCAACCTCAGGAAGAAATCTCTCAGCCGTAAAGGTATGCTGCAACTCAGGAAGAAAACTCTCAGTCGTCAAGGTTTTGCTGAAACCCCTCAGGAAAAAAAACTCTCAGTCGTCAAGGTTGCTGCAACCCTCAGGAAGAAACTCTCAGTCGTCAAGGTATGCTGCAACCCTCAGGAAGAAACTCTCAGTCGTCAAGGTATGCTGGAACCTCAGGAAAGAAACTCTCAGTCGTCAAGGTATGCTGGAAACCCTCGGAAGAAACTCTCAGTCGTCAAGGTATGTGGAACCCTCAGGAAGAAACTCTCAGTCGTCAAGGTATGCTGGAACCCTCAGGAAGAAAAACTCTCAGTCGTCAAGGTTTTGCTGCAACCCTAGGAAAACTTCGTCGTCAAGGTTTTGTGGAACCCTCAGGAAGAAACTCTCAGTCTCAAGGTATGCTGCAACCCAGGAAGAAACTCTCAGTCGTCAGTATGTTGCAACCCCTCAGGAAGAAATTCAGTCGTAAAGGTTTGCTGCAACCCTCAGGAAGAAACTTCGTCGTAAAGGTATGCGGGAAACCCCTCGGGAAAAGAAACTCTCAGTCGTCAAGGTATGCTGCCCCCTCGGGAAAAGAAAAACTCTCAGTCGTAAGGTATGCGAACCCCGGAAAGAAATCCAGTCGTCAAGGTATGCTGCCCAAAAAA
>NW_026470147.1:0-12466 GCF_026875155.1 Cherax quadricarinatus | reverse complement strand
ATAACACAGAACCGCCAGATCACTGCAGAAGTTTGAAAAAAAAGCATTAGTCACGAAATTTCTGTGAGAACATGCGGTTAAACTAACATGGGGGGGACCTCACAGGGAACATCCCAGCATTCGTGGTGCTCTCACGAATGCGTGGTCCACGTACGAAGGCGCGAACCGTGCGTAAACTAACACAGGTCGGCGAGAAGGAGTCACTCTGAACACTGAGCGATCCACTCTGAACACTCCAAAACCTCCGTATCGCGTTCTAAGGTCTATGACTGATATCAGCAGAGGGGTGCCGTGCACAACCACACTCCACCGAGGTCAGGCAGCGAGTCCTCCATCGAAAATTTACTGTTATGCAGACTACTGCATTACTGTAATAATTGTATAAACAATGTCAACATTGTACACATTGCAATAAACATGGCCACTTGCAGCCATATTGTCGAAAGATGCTTAGGTATCAGGCTGCAGCAGATGCTTCTCCAGTTAATACACCGGTTACACATGATGTTGCTTGCATTGCAGTCTTGCCCCAAGGCATCCAAAGAAGACCAGCTTTTCTTAGACCCTGGGAAATGAAGTATATTCAAGTAAGTCTACCGTGGCCTTACACCAAAATGAAGGTAGGGTCACGGGGGGTTATGTCTTTGAGGGACACTTGTAACACATACACCTTGCTTCACAGGGGTGTATTGCAAGTGTCGGATGACACCTACACCGGATTGGACATTTTTTTTTTAAAGGGATAACTGGAGTCCCGGGTCAGGACTCCAGTGCACAGGTTATGGGTAGAGTCTGTTTTACCAGTCTGGGTACCTACCTGTAGGTATTGCAGAAGTGTACCTTTTCCCGGGAGTTGACTTACTAGGCAAACACGTTTGGGGACTCCTCAAAAGTGAGGAATGTTTGGTTTTGCAGGACCTGCTTTACAAGGTGGTAATGCCCTTTAATTGGAGCAACGGGGGCCTGAAAAATTTTCAGTGTTCAAGGACTAACAGGGGAACAAGGCAGGAGCTGTGCCTCCCTGTGACTCTTCTGCACACTGTGGTGATGGTTTGGGCCTGGGGAGCCTGGTCATTGAGTCTGACCTGCAGGAGACTCTGAGCGTGATGAACCGGCTAAAACCGGAACTCAGTTGGAGAAGTGGTCTTGGTGCTGATGTGGAAAAAAACCCCCGGGACTCTGCAGCAGCTGAGTGAGGCCCAGGAAGGTTGTGACCCCCGGGAAACGCTATTCACTTATCAACTGTTGCGGAGGATGTGGTTCTAATTTTACCAAATGTTTATTTTTCAGAGTTGATCAAATGAGCAAGACTCTTTTTAAAGAATTTGTGCTTACGTGGCCGCAGCAGAACTATAAAGTGTCTTTGTCAGTATTTTTTACAGATTCTGAAGGAAGGGCATTTAAGTGTTAAGAAGGGAGGGTGACTAATAGTGTTTATTAATAATTCTAACAGGTTACCATTGGACATTACCCTTTCTGAATAATTTTGTGTGTGGTTTTGAGATTTTGGTAAAACATTTTTGTCTCTTAGGCTTGCACAAATCACCTTGAAGTCAATTTCATGAAATGTCATGTAGTTTTGAGAGGCCTACTTGAGGTTAAATTTACACTTTATATCATCCTAGGAGTCAAAGAAAAGCACAGTGGTTTTCCCAGTCCTCAGGGCAATGCATGTTTGTTTTCCCCAGTACCAGAAGGACTGGGAGGAGGGAATTCCCCCCTTTTCATTACTGTGGGGGGAAGCACACTGGAATATTAAGTCATGGGCTACGTGAGGATGGTGATTTTTTCCCCCACAGTGTTTTTTTCAGTTTTAGAAACTGCTTGGCTAAGATGAGGTAGATGGCACTAGTGCCCCAGCCTGCCAGTCCGCCCAGGATGACATTGGCCCATGAGGTGGTGCTAATATTCTAGAAGCTGGAGAGATGGGATTGGCATTGGGGCCAGGTCCTGAGAAGGCTATGATGGAGCTGGGTGGTTTGGCTTCAAAATGATGGTGGATAAGGTCCCTGAGAAAGATGATGTAAGCAGGAAAATTGTAAGAGATTGTGGAAGACTTGGATATTTTGTAAGACTGGTTGTAGTGTTGGCTCAGCCATGGTGCACCTTAGTGAAAGATTTTTTGGAATGCGGGAAAATGGGGCCATGTAACCCCCATGAGGTAGGGGTTTTTGGGAAATTTGTCAAATGTCAGCGGGCCCTGGCATGATGTAAGCTGGGGTGAAATAGGTTCCTTGAAGGAAGTGAAGTGTTTATTTCTAGGGGACTATGTTGTATCCAGCGAGTCGGTGGACATTGTCTTATACTGGTCCCCACACTAGGTGGTACCTTGAAAACGGGGCACTGACTGCTCCCAGGTACATTTAAGAAATAAGGTTTTGTCTCCTCTTTATGAACTAAAATGCAAAGTGTGTGAATAAACCCGTGGGGGGATCATCTGATTTCCCATGACCATGTGTGCCAAGGACACACCCATATTTGTAACTTTAATATCTCTGTACATAAAACTTTGGTATGCCATTAACCCTCAAGATCTTTTATGTATAATCCTGAGTTACCCACCCCGGGTTTTGCAAAATGATACAGGGATTGGGGAAGTCTTGTTGCAGGGTAGAGCAGGGCAAGTAATGCCACTCAGCTGCTTCTCGGAAAAAGTAACAGGCACCAAAGAAGTTATACCACCATAGAAAAGGGGGGCTCTTGCTTTAGTGTTGGCAGACAACATTTTGAGGTTGTATTATATCATCATCAGTTCACCCTATAACTGTGTATAGTGACCATAATCCTTTATGTTTCCTTCACTTAATGAGGAACCACAATCAGAGACTTACGAGGTGGGCCTGGTCTCTCCAACCTCTTAATCTTGTGATTCTTAATGAAGGGAGCAGAAAATGTGGTTGCTGATGCTATGTCTTGTGTTTAAAGTGCCCGATGAGGTGTATAGATAACTTATCTATTCTTATTTTGCAGTGATTTCCGGTAGACGAGTAGATGGAAACCTGAACCACCCAAAGGAGAAGGGCAGGTTGAGCTGGAGCTGGAGGTATCAGGATTCCCAAGTCTGTGTGTGTTTTGGGGGTAGTCACATCAAGTGCCATGCCTAGGTAAGGTATGCTACGTTTTTCAGGTGTTGGCTGGGATGCCTCGCCTACGTTTTATGTTGGTGTAGGGACTGTTGAACCTGCAAGTTTTAGTGAATGTGGGGTTGGCGGTGAAGCCCCCCACTGTTTGGGTCATGTCTCTTGATCCAAGGTGTTTTGGTTCTCCAGGACCTTTTAATTTTGAACATTAAAATGGTATAAAATACCGACAGGTTGTTAGGTAAGACACATATGCAACAGTTAGGTATCTTTATTGTGAAACGTTTCGCCTACACAGTAGGCATCTTCAGTCAAGTACAGAAAAGTTGATAGAAGCAGAAGATACTTGAAGACGATGTAATCAGTCCATCACCCTTAAAGTTTTGAGGTGGTCAGTCCCTCAGTCTTGAGAAGAGCATTGTTCCATAGTATGAAACAATATGGAGAAGAAGTGACAGGATGGAGCTTTTTATAGCGCCAAGACGTGAGACGTAGGCCACTAGGAGAGGTAAGAACTCAGATGTTGAGAAGTCAGGTCCCTCTCAAATCCAGCCCCTCTCACTAGTGGAAGTTGTCGATGTTGATTGCAGGTCTGTACCAAGATACCCTTGTGTTGCAGTGTCTGACAGATTGAACATTAAAATGGTATAAAATACCGACAGGTTGTTAGGTAAGACACATATGCAACAGTTAGGTATCTTTATTGTGAAACGTTTCGCCTACACAGTAGGCATCTTCAGTCAAGTACAGAAAAGTTGATAGAAGCAGGGTATCTTGGTACAGACCTGCAATCAACATCGACAACTTCCACTAGTGAGAGGGGCTGGATTTGAGAGGGACCTGACTTCTCAACATCTGAGTTCTTACCTCTCCTAGTGGCCTACGTCTCACGTCTTGGCGCTATAAAAAGCTCCATCCTGTCACTTCTTCTCCATATTGTTTCATACTATGGAACAATGCTCTTCTCAAGACTGAGGGACTGACCACCTCAAAACTTTAAGGGTGATGGACTGATTACATCGTCTTCAAGTATCTTCTGCTTCTATCAACTTTTCTGTACTTGACTGAAGATGCCTACTGTGTAGGCGAAACGTTTCACAATAAAGATACCTAACTGTTGCATATGTGTCTTACCTAACAACCTTTTAATTTTTTTTTCCTTTTCGGATCACTGCTGGGGTGACTCCAGGGTCCTTGGAATGACATGTAGGTGTCGGCCTGGGAAGTCCACCTTTTGCGAGTCTTCAGTGATGACTCCAGGGTTTTTACAGCCACAGTCCCACCAACAAGATTTATGTGACTATCCACCCATTGTTTTTGGGGCCTGATATTTTTCCCCCCTCCTGTGCTCTCCTGATTCTCGCAGAGGTGCGTCATGGGGAACCAGTTTTTACAAAAAATTGCTTTGAGATGGGAGTGATAATGTGATGTTGCTTTCTAAGTAGAATTTAACATGTAAAATCTGTTTTCCTTTTCTTTGAACTCCTCCTGGAAAATGTTTCTTACGTTTAAAGTTTTTTTTGGTGGCACATACAGTTTGGTCTGCCTTGCAACATGCAGAACTTTGGTGTTACTTCATAAAACGGCATTCCTCAGGGGCACTTTTGTACAAAGTTAACTTGCTCGTTTATAAGTTTGCTTGATGTAATTTAGGTAAAATGCATCAACGCCAGTGCCTGGCCAGCGCTGTGTTGTGGATGGTGCCCTTTTTCCTAACACAGTTGTCTAAGGTGTGACCCTTTGGGCTCGTTTGGCATAGAACTTGATCACTTTTATGTTCGGCGAGTTTCACATGTCTGCGATCTAGTACCTCAGTTTGTTAATATTGCATATTTGTAGTACCAAAAGACCGTGATTGTATTGTGGTCATTCCCCAGTTATCATTTTGCCCATTGCCTCAGACCTTAATGTGGGGTTTATTTTCTTTTTTTCCTTTTGCCTAGCGGTGTCTGTAGAGACCCCACTAGCAGAGTGAGATCTATGGTCTAGGGGTGGGGGTGTTATGCAGGGTTCTGCATGACATTGTAATGTACATATAGTGGAGAAGTGTGCCATAATAGTATGAATGTTATAATTGTAAATAATAATTTTATAATTCATAATGTGCATTTGGGGGCACTGTAAAGTGCTCTAAATATAATTATAAAGAAATCCTGCTAGGTAGTTATTTTCCAACTGTGTTTGGGTATGCGGGGTAAGCGTGGCTTGGGGAGTCACGGGGATCTGCATGGTGTGGAGGCTGGCGCCGGAGATGCTGTGTGTTTAAGCTAAGTTTAAGTTGTGTACTCCTTTTTGTTTAATCAACTCAAGCCATAGGTTCTTCTATGGCTTACCTGTATGCCCACCTAGGCTCTGACATGGTCAGGGTACTGTTGGATGAGTGAGGAAATAAGAAATGGGGTTTGTAGTGTAGTGACGGCCTGGTGCTGACTAGGCCTAGTGGTTATGGTGGCTGGACCTCCAGCCAGCTGTTTCTTGTGTACCCCCATTTGGGCATTTAGGATTAAGGTGTTTCTAGAGTGTGTATATTATGTTATGTTGAATAAATATATTTTCCTAACTGGGATTTTTGCCTAACCCTCTGTTAACCAACCCATTGAAGTAACACATACTAGTTTAGCGCTTTCTGTTTTGACTGGGATAGCCCTGGGTGGCCTGTTTATGCTTGAGATGTGTGTAACTTTTACCTTTGCCCTTAGACAAAGCTCAAGCCCCCAGCTATCCCACATTTCTGCATAACAACCTCTATTTGTATTTTCCTCCTTTTCTTGTTCCTTTTCTCCTGTTTTCCACTCTTTGTATAACTCTGGCAAGCTCCTGAGAAACTTCCTTATGCTTTCTAGGTTTTCACTTTTCAGTGCCACTCTTATGCTTAACCAGCTGTCCCTTTCATTGGGGAAAATCCAGAAACGACTTTCTTGTTTTTGGTCATTTGTCATGGTTGCACGAAGCTTTGTACAAGATACATGTGATGTTTTCCTGCATATTTCTAAAATCAATGCCCCTCATGTTTCTCCCAAAGATTTTTTCATATATACAACAGCCTTTATTCCTGGCCATGATTACTTTTATACAGGTGTATGTGCTGGATGGTGTATTTATTATGTACGGCTGGTGGTGGGGTGACTGGTAGGTGGGGTGGGCTGGGTGGTGGGTATCCTTGGGTAGAGGGTAGGGGCAATAGGAGGAGGGGGCTGTGCGGTGGGGTGGTAAGCTGTGAGGTAGGGGTCTGTGGAAAGAAGGTGAGGGTACGAGAAGGGGGGCCGGGGGGTGGGATTGTTGGAAGGGTGGTGTTGGATCCGGGGAATGGGGTAGGGGCACGAGGTGGGGACTGCGAGGGTGGGTGTGGGAGGCACTTATGCACTTGTTCCCATATAATTATACCATAGTTTGACACTACACTCGGGATTAAAAGGATTAACTCTTATCCATAAATTCAGTTTACTATATCACTACCTATTTATATCCTTTTTTCCTTGTTATAACACTTGTATGATCATTTGCACTTCACTCTCACAATTTTTTTTTTTTTGCGCAGGTTATGGTCGACCCCTGAATATATTCCATTTATTATCCACTATATTCACTTCATTCCTTATGAGATGAGAAACAGACCTTTGGTACAAAACACTACCCACTGTGTGGTAACACCTAATCAGGTATAACATACGACTGCATCATCACATCTGATTCCTGAGGAGTGAAAATACATATTACTAACCAGTCATTCTTACTATGCATTATATCTACAAGAACAGTGCAGCCCTTTGTCTGAATGTTTGGGGTTATCCTAGGTAATTTACACTATACGTACATCTTCTTTCTTTCAACACACCGGCTGTATTCCACCGAGGCGGGGTGGCCCAAAAGGAAAAATGGAAGGGGGGGCTTTCTCCTTTTCCAAAAATTTGGGGTTATTACAAAGAAGGGGTTTCAACCCCTTGGGCCCCCGGGGAAAAATTTTTGTCACCTCTTCCACGTTGGTTTCGGAAGGAGAAAGGGGTTTCCACTTCCCCAGGGGGTTAAAAGGGAAATTGCCCCCAAAACCCCCGGGGAAAACTGGGAAAGGGAAATATGGGGCCCGGGGGGGGGGTGTTAAAAAATTTTGAAAAACATGTATGGGGGAGTGGACCTAAGGGTAAGTAAAAAGTGAAAGACATACCGAAATCTTGCTTTGTTTATGAGAAAAAAAAAGGAAAACCGGGCAATCCTCCCGTATTTTAAACAATTACAGGCTTTCTTTTACCTCCCTTTGGCGGGGAGGGTTAGGGGCCTCCCTTGGGGGGTTTGCTGTCAAAAAACCCTACTCCCCCCCCCTTAAACTAAACATATTTAATTGTATTTTTTGTGTACCTGTGAGGACAGAGATAAGTTTCAGACAGAAAGAGATAAAAACACCCAAAGGAAATCGTCTCCCAAAGCCACCACGGGCCCCACCCAAGTGGCGGGCCCAAAATTTTTCCACATAAATCAATTATACGTAGTTTAAATTACATAGGTTAAACCCAAGAAACCCAGAAAAAGTGTTATATGTGCTTGAAGATATAAAAAATGGCATGATGGCAAGAAATGGGGATTAAAAAACAATTCAGTTTTCATTTTAGATCCCCAGTTTTTAAATTCCTAATGTTTTAAAGTAACTTTTTACACTGAGCTTGACTCTATTCATTATAAAATTTTTTAAGTCATCATTCAAGGTTCTTGACTAAAATTAATGACTCCAACAACTTTCCTTCATTGGAGAACCCAGGTAAATTACCCCAAAAATCAGGGACAAAGGAATTAATATAAAAATTGTTATGGACCCCTTCACACATTGGTTTACTCCTTCATGTTAAAGTTGTTATGTTTGCCCAAGAAGAGAAAAATTTTAAAATAAAAACTTTGGTAAAACTGTGTTTTAGCATTAGGAATTTAATTTAGGAGAAAAGTAAATAATGAAAATGACTGTTATAGGAAGCGTTAGAAGCCTGGGGTAGTTTTAAAAACCCACTATGATAACTTTGAACTTTAGAAAGTAGTTTATGGGGAAACTTGCAATGTGAAAAAGGAGGACTGATGTTGTAGTGGCCGGCCCTTAGGTTGGTTACAAGTATTCTGGCATTTTTGGGAGACACACAGATGATGATCAAACAAAAATGAAAAATTATGTGATCAGGCATATGGTCACTCCCCTTAAAACAATGTGTTTTAATTGTCCATTATTGGGGAAATTCAGAAAGACAGAATAAAAACCTATGTGACTTGTAAGTTTATCCTTAAACCCAAAAAACTGCCCAAAGCAATCCATGTTCACTGGGTAATGCCCCAAAAAGTAGATCTATTTTTTTTACATATTTTAAAATATAACAAAAAAAAAAAAGTAGTCAAAGTTTTTTTTACACGTTTAAAATGAAAAAAAAAAAAAGATTATTTTTTTTACATACTTTCAAATTTTTGGAAAAAAACATAAAATCTGCGTTTGGACGGGTTTTAAGGGGTTTAAATTTAAAATTTAAAGATCCAGTTTATCCCTAAGAAATTTTTTCCCTAAAATTTGCTTTTAAAAAGATAAGTGAAACTGTAGTTTATGTAGAATTTTTCCCATATATCAACTGTTAAACCTTTTGGGGCTTTTCCCTTTGGGCCTTTTTGTGTACCCAAAAAGCTCTTGCACGACCACCCACAGGATGGATATGGGGGCACAAAAAAACTAGAAATTTTGGGTGGCAAAATTTTTAAAAGAAGAAAAAAATTGGCATGTAATACTTTTTTACACTTGCCGGGGGAATTGATTTGACGACGCAGTCGTGTGAAATTCCTTTTGGTTCACAAATGGCTCTCTCTGAGACAGACAAAAAAGCAGAGAGACAAGCAGACGAGAGGGGGGCATAAGCAGGGACAATAAAAAGGCTTTGACGACAGATAAACAGAACTAAAACAGAAGAAAAGGATTTAGCCTAACCCGCCAAATTTGTATAGCCCCCCCGATTTCCCGAAATTTTTTCTCTTTTTTTTGGGCTTTGATTATATGACATTCGGGAAAGGGTGACCCCTACAAGTGGTAACAAAATTGAAAAAGGGGGTTGCACAAATGTTGCACATGGGTTTTTTTCGAGGTTTTTTTATTTTTTTCCCCAAAAATTGTGGCCACATCCAAACCTAAAACCCTAAAAATCGGGGTCAACATCACTTTCCCCTTAAAATGGGAGTTGTTTAATAAATAATGACATCAGTGAATCCCCTGGTGTTTGCCCGTTGTTGCACTAGCTACCGCCCTTTACTTGAACTGGTGCTCCCACCCTGGAACTAATGTCCCCGATGTTTTTTTACTGGGCACACCCAAATGTTAAGACCCCTTTTGTTGGGCAGGTATCTCAAGCCCCAAACTTTCCAAATTTGGGGCAGGGAAAAAAAAAAATGTAGATCTACATTTTTGGAGGGGCCCTACCAGCAAGAGCAGATCAATTTTGGAAGTTAAGGGGGTTTTAATTTTGCCCAAAAAAGTGAAATTTTCATTAGTTTTGTTGGTATTATTTATGGATGTTAATTTAGGGGGGACAATTGAGTGATTTTAATGTGTACCTGACACCAGCACAGTGGTGTAAGCATATTTAGGTACAGATAGAAAACTATCAAAAGAAATATAAAAATATGCAAAAAACTTTAAAAAAAAATAAATTTTGGGGGGGGGTTTTCCCGGGGAAATTGACAGATGTGCTCACGAGAAAAGGTTTAAAAAACTTGGTTGGGCACACCCCTTAGAATTTACAGGAGGAGACTTTTTAGCGAATTTTTGGGCATTTAAATTTTAAATTTGCTGTATTAGGGAATGCCCTAAAAGGGTCACTACAGTACACTACTGTATTTTGTTTATACAGTAGTGTACTGAAAATTTTAAAAAAAAGGAAAAGAGGGAAAAAAAGATCAAAATACATTTAAAAAATGCACACTGGTCAGAGAGTCCGTTGTAAGTCCGAAAATTCCCGTTTAAAAAAGCACATCTCTCAGTGAGGAGAGGTTTCACACAAATATTTTTTTTACGCTTTTTTAGGGACTTTCAACCTATGAACATCATGGAATTTAAATTTTTACAGGGAACGCCCCCCTTATACAGCAGGTTGGTTCCCGGCTTTCCCCTATTTAAAACGGGGAAAATTTCCGTAAAGTGGGAAAACCTTTTTTCCACTTGTAAAAAAAATATAAATGCTAGTAAAAGGTTTTTCACTTAAAATATATTAAGTTAGCCCAAAAGAACTAGGGATTTAAAAAAAACAATAAAAAGTAAAATACAGACAGTACCCTGTTACTTACCTTTTTAAAAATTTAAAATAAAAATGTGAGAGATGAGTAGCAGTATAAAAGTTTTCCCCTGGGCAGCAATAAATCACTTTGACCCCCATTTTATTTTTTGGGTTTATCCCCGGGGGCCTTACACATGTGCTGTAAATGTTCTTCTAGGTGGGGAAAATTGCTGCACCTAAAAAGGGACCTTTTAAAGGCCCCCCCCGGTGGAAAAATTTCCGGGAACCCAGAAAAAGTACAAAAGAAAATTTCCACGGGGACAAAAACGGAGAAAAACCCTCCCAATTTTGGGAGGGGGCTTGAGGTTTCCCAAAACCTTTTTCCCTGGAACCCCAGGGGGGGGAGGATACTGATTATATACACTGGAAAAAACCCTTGGGGACTAGTACCGAACTTGCACACGAAAAAACAAATCATACGAAAGCAAAAGACTTGGCAGCGATTGCACCCTCCCCCCCAATGAAAAACCCGGGGTGGGCACTTCACGTTAAGGGACCCCTACAATAAATGTCAGGGGCCCGAGATTTCAACTGCCTCCCAGCACACATAAGGGGGAAATTTCCAACAAAACCCCTGGCAGTCTTCAAGTGGCAGGGACAAACCCCCTAAAGGTTTAGTTCCCGGGAAACAGCGGGGGGTGTGGCCGTACGTTGGTTTGCGTGCAGCCAGCAGCACAGCCCCGGTTGATGAGGCCTGATCCCCCAGGAAGGCCCCGGGCACAGACCCGGGCCCCGAGGGGGTTTACCCCCCCAAAAAAATTTTCCAGGTAAAAATCCAGGTATTTGTGCATACCTGAATAAACTTTCTTATTAGGGTCACTAAAATTTTAAAACTTTTAAATTTTTCCCGCAACACTTTCTCCCCGGGGTTTATTTAGCCAAACCAAGTGTGTGCTTTCAGCCAAATTTTTTTTTTTTTTCACATACCTTTTTAGTAAAATAAATTTATTTAAAGGGATACAAAATACAGTTACTTTGTTTATATTCATAGCAGGGATTTTGTGCAGAGAACCTGGGGAAAAACCCAAAAAAAATCAGCTCACTAAATGGCACATAGAGTAATAGGTTACGGACTCTTCTTTTTATCACAAATAAGCTTAGGGCCCCCATTGTCAAACCCAAAAGCCAACTATTAAAAAAAAATAGTAAAAGAGAGGAACGGAAAATTTCACGGAGTTTTAAAACAATGTAAAAACACAAACTGAAAAGGGGGTTTGGGGGGGCATCCTCGGTCAGGTTAAAAAAAAAGCATTTTTTAATACGTCCAATTTAGTTCATTCATGTATGTTTGTAAAAAATTTGTGAAACCTTTTCCTCACAATATTTGTTTTTATTATAATAATAATTACCTCACAATACACATACTCTTACAAATGTGTACAAGTTGTACAAGTTAGTACAGAAGAATATACAAACAGCAACACTCCCATTCTCATGCAACACACCATTTGTAGAGTGAATGATATTATTATTATTAATATTATTATCATAATAAAAAAAAAGTGCTTTAAACCCACAAGGGGCATAAAAAGTTAGAGTGACGGCATACCCAAAGGAATATTTTTCTACACTTATCCCCCAGTAACTGGTATTGGACTCGAGAAACGTAATTCTTCAGACACTCCTAAAAAGCTGCTTGGTAAACACATCTCATATTTATGCCAAGTTTTATACAGTTTTGAGTATGTAATCATGTTTTTTTGTGTTATTTAACATGCTTCTTACATAATTTTGAAAAAAATATCATAGATGGATTAATGGAAATTTCTGTATACGAATTTAATGCAGAAGATTATTATTATTTTTATTTTTGTTATTATTATTTATTATTATTATGGGATTTTCAAAGAGCAGAGAGGGCCTTAGTGATTTTATGTGTACCTGCATGCCAGCACAGTGTTTTAAGTTTATTTAGGTACAGGTACAATAAGTATAATTATCAGATACACATAATATATTTCAATAACCATAAAATACTTGAAATTTTGGAAAGTTTCCAGACATAACAGAGAGATGAGCTCACAGAGAATGTAAACAAACCAGGTGAGGTGCAGTGACCATATTTGAAAATCAGGTGGGGGAGCCATATTGCAAGTTTAGGGA
>NW_026470146.1:0-11366 GCF_026875155.1 Cherax quadricarinatus | reverse complement strand
CATTGAAATATCCATGAGATGGAAGAAAAGTTTCATGTACCACTTGTAACTTTTACGAACACAATCAACAATGCCAAACCATGTCACAGTTTTAAACCCAAGCGCATGTTTTGTGTATAATCAATCACTGTCACTGGTTTTCGAATCGTTCATTAGTCACTCGATCAACTTTGCCACTGGTCTTGCATTTCGTTACGGTGAATGGTTTGTCAACAATGTGACATTTCGTTTGTCATGCCACCGTAATGCCATGATGTCATTGGCAGTAAACACCTGAAACGTCTCACCACGAGCCCCTGCGTTGAGCCTGGATATGTTTACGATTAAAATGCACTGTGCCACACACATCTGTCTTGTTCTCTCCCAAGAAATCATTGAGTAAAGGGCTTGTGTACCAGTTTATCGGTATATAATTTTATGCCCCTTCCCAAAAGATAAGGTGCCATCATGCTTCTCACTACGTCACCTGAGATACCCCATAACATCTTGGTATCTTTCAATGTTTTACTTCCCGTGTATACAACAATATCCAATACAGGCCCTGTCACAGTCACAGTTACAAACGTTTTATACCAAAGCGTTTCCTCTTGCTCGGTATATACTGCTGAATGACGTCTACCTTTGAACAAAATCAAAGACTCGTCTATTACAAGATTCTTGAATGGATAAAAGTTCATGCTGAACTTTTGTTTCAGATACATAAAAACATTTCTAATCTTGTATAACCTGTCACTTCTGTCAGGCCTGGTTTTGTCAGAGAAGTGCAACTTTACGTAACAGTAAAAAACTCGTTCACTGGGATGATTTCACTGAAGACCGGGGTAGAAATTAGCCGATCTGTGGACCAGTATGCTTTTATATTATGCTTATAGACATGAGGCATAAGCATTATTGTTGCAAAAGCAAATACATTTCTGCAACGTCGTCTCTTTCCATTGGTGTAGTCTTGACTGTGGTGAAAACATGTATTTGCCATGGTGTACTCAAAATACTTGTTACTTTCCCTGACAATAATTTCCATCAAGGGCTGGTCAAAGAATATTTCAAAAAATTCCAGTTCATTGGCCGTGGTTCCAAGGGGACAAGTAGGTAGAATTCCACTTTTAGAGTCATCAAAGTGGTGAGGCTTGGGAACAAAACTGGGGTTTTGGGTGCCAATCCCAGATATGGTTTGCTGGTGGATACTGGACATCATAGGCTGGTTGTGCAAAGGGGTTGTGGTGGGGGTGGTGGCTGACACTCCGCTTTATCCTTGAACTGCGGAGTCAAACAGTGTGGGTCCCACCTGGGCTGGCGAGTCACGCATGGCCGTGGCACTACCATCACCATTACCACCATCTACTGATGCCTGGGTCTATCCATGCCAAGTTTTAGCCCATCATCCTCACTTTCACTGTCTATTCCTGGTGTGGGCCACGGGATGTACTCCGGATGTACTCTGTCCCTGGGCACTGCATAAGGGTCACTACCCGAGCGCATGTGGGGGGCGTACATACCGATGCTTCACTGGTGAATATGTTTCCTCACTCACTACTCGAATGATCATCAAGAGCAATAAAATCACAATCCCGTCACTATCATCATCATTACTGAAGTCAGGGGCCCGGCCACGCAAAAATAATAGTTTTCATCTTGCGTTGAGGTACCAAAATGACCATGACTGAGGGTGCCCCCCCCCAGAGGTAGAAGGTTGAGGACTGTCAGGGTTTCTGCACTATTATCGATATCCTGGTCATTCCTTTCAGTCCCCTAACTGATCAAAGCCAAAGAATTGTCTTCATTTCCACTTCCATCAGTGTCAAACTATCAGATAGGAAGAGGAGAGTCCCAATTTTCCTTGGAGTGAGAGTGCCTTGCGAGGGATGGTGAAAAAAGGGTAACTGAGCCAGCTTTTCCCACAATGCTATGCGGGAGCCTGTTTTTTTGTTTATGGCGCACACCCACCATGCAGCCCTTTTCTTACTGTAGGCCTATGAGCGTTTTCACGCTAAATTTGACTGCGTGAATTTTGGCGTAATCTATGTTTACACAAAAACTTGAAGCCATAGATCTACGGGACAGACCCGAAAGGGTTAAAGGAAAAACTGTAGTTTCCTATTATGAAAAGGCACAGTTGAAAAATCCCCTTTTGAAGTTTTGGTTTGCCAGAACAAGGAATTATGAAAAACTTTATCGGGGGCTGCCCAAGTTTTTAAGCTTTTTGGGATGCTAGGGGGGAAAAACCAAATATTAATCAAGCAAATGTTATCTTACTGGTTTAAAATAAATCTATTAGCATAAGCGAATTTTGATTTATTTTTGCTAAAAAAATTTTAAAAAAAAATCCATAATTATGCCAGTACTGTTGTATTGGCTTCCCGGTTAGAATCATGTATGGACCCAACCCTGGCTTTGCTGACACCAAAGCTCGCCATTCTGTTCGCATAGATGATTTTTTGGGAACCAATTTTGAAAGTCCTTGGGCAACTGACTGTTGAAAATAACAGTAATAATAAAAAAAAATTTTTAAAAAAAGAATTAAGATTTAATTCTGTATCCCACAGTACATAATTTTAAGCAAAACCCGGTAACAAAAAATAAAATTACTCAATGATACATACTGTGGCTGGACAATCCAATTCCCAAAAATTTTAATGTTTTAAATACTTCAGTATTTTTTGGACTGTACTCCAGGGGGACAAACTTGATCTAGTTCACATTTCAATTGTGGGTTAATATGGGTTAAAAAGGGCCCCATTCCTTATTGAAATTTGAAAAGTTCCAAAAAAACCCACTTTTTTTTTTTTTTTTTTTTTTTTTTTTTTTTTTTTTGGGTGTGGGGCATCAGCCATTTTGTATAATCCAATGCCGCCTGTGGCAGCATACCCCGCAGACAGCCAAGTGGGATGCGTATTGTGTTTCAGCCTTGTAGGTTCACCCCTGTCTGCTTTCGCCGATATTTTTTTTTTGTTTTTTTTTTGCGATGTTTAATTTCACTGAAAATGTGAGCTGCAGATACCCCTTGGGTAAATAAAGGGGATCTGCCATTTATCGTGTTAAAGCTTGGAAGGTGTTGACAAAAACAAATTTAAAAAATGTGGGACAGACTTTGGCCCCAAAACGATGTTGAAGTTAAAAGAACCTCAGAAAGTTTTGAAGGTTCGTGTCATTGATGAGTGACGATAAAAACCCGTAAAAGTACGCTAAAAGTTCATCGAACGAAAACTAAAAAATTTTAGGAAACTGACACAAAGAAATGCTAAACCCAGACAATGATGCACCTGTTTCATTCCTTGAGTATGGTGAAATTGCTGAAATGGTGTTAAATACAAATAAGCATGAGAAATAGAGTGGTGATGAGGCGACTTGGGCCTAAAAAAGTCCCCGTAGCGATATAGTGAAAATTGTGATAAATTTAATTGTTGGCATTGAACATACGCATTTACTTGACAAGAGTTTATGGAAATTTATCGGATGAAGAAGTTTTTAAAACACCATCTGTCAATCGTTTTGGAATCTGTTCCGGGTCTTTTTCCCCCTTTTTATTTATCAATATTTTCTCTATAAAAAAACCCATAGTGTATTTCTGTCTTTATTTTTCCCCTTAGTGTGAATATTCGAAATTTTTGCTGCAGTGTTAATGTTTGATTATGGGGTACTGCCCTAGATCCCACCTTCTTCTAAAATTGAAACACTACTGGCCCAAGGGTTTCAGAAAAGGAAGGGGGACCTGTATTGAAGACTATTTATGGGCCCCCCCCCTTTAAGGGAGGGGTGAGCCTTTTTCCATTTTCGGAAATTAAAAATTGAAAAAAAATGTTTTTTTGCTGAAAAAATATAAAATTTTCAGCCATTTTGATGTAATCTATTTTTTTATCGTATCCTAAGGTTTTTCATTAAATGCATTTTTTTTTTTTTGCTGCTGCTGTCAGCAAAAATTAATATTGGTAATTAGTTTTTTTTTTTCCCTCCAAAAACATTTTTTTGTTTGAACAAAAAAATTTTCTATACATGGCAGCTTCTGGCTGGCTAGTGTTGGAGTGCGGTGGGAAAGTCCCTCGTAGCTTGCAGGCTGTCAATAGAAAAAGGGGGGTTGCAGAACGCAAAGATTTGGGCACGCCCTTTCCCTCAGTTTCCCCCAAAAAAAAACAAAAAAAAAATCAGAAAAAATTAGATACGGGGGCCCCCCTGAAACCCGATTTTAACCCGTGCAAGAGGGTCTTTGGGGTATGCGAAATAAATCGGTAGGAATTGAATTTTCCCATAAGAAATAATGGAAATCAAATTAATCCGGAAGACACCCAAAATATGAAAAAAAAAAATTTTACCACATGAAAAAACTTTTTTCCACACAAAAGGGTGCATGCACAATGTAGGATACAGCACGTATATATTGTAGTACTAGTTTATAAATGAAGAAAAAAAAGACACTTCCCTTTTTTGAGATGCAGCAATATTTGATGAGACACTGGGTCCTGGGGTCCCCTTTTTCCTCCTGAGTACTCGGCCCTGTTTGGCTTTTTCTTCCGAACGGGCCCTTTAAAACCCGGTATGTCCTCAAATTTTTAAATCTTCAAACCAACCTTTGCGGTTTAAAAATTGTAACTATTCTCTGTCATCCTAAAGCTCTAAACCCTATTAAGCTTAAATTGTGGGCATGCTTGTGTCAGAAGCCAGAAAAGGTTTGGTAGGATTGTGGAGGGCAGACCCCAGAGTGACATGCGTGGTTTCCATCTCAAAAGGTTTCGATGCATGATAAAACTGATAATTTGGCAAAACTGTATGTTTTTAAAAGAGGGAGTAGATTACAATCTTGGTTGTCAGGTAGTATTTTTGAAAACAAAATACGAAAAGAACTCCAGCTAAATTTTATGGATTAAGGCTCAGGAGTTTGACACCAGGGTCCATCTTCATATTCTACATGCAGGGGAGCCACATGTTATGGTGCCCCAAACAAAAAAGAGACTCTTGTTTGTCACACCCCGGCTCCGGCTGGGTTAAAAGTTTTTTTGGCAGGTTAAATCACCACCACCAGATGTAGAAAAAAGAAATGTAAACTTTGCCAGATGGATTATTGTCAACCCGCGTCATTATGTATGGAGTGCGAAAAAATTTATAAATTTTTAAAACAATCACTCAGAAGTGTTAAAAGGAAATGGCTAAGTTTTTATCCCAGTGGTATTTTACAGCCATTCGGGAGAAAATCCCGACTTTGCTAGCGTAAAAAAAGCATTACCACATTGGCATTTTGTGGGTTTGGTTTGATGGTGTGTGTTGAGTGTGTGTTTGTGTTGGGTGTGTGTGATGTGTGTGGTGAAAAGAGTGTGTGTGTGGTGTGGGTGTGGGGGTTGTGTGGTGAGTGTGTGTGAGGGTGGTTTTGAGTGGTGTGTGTGATGTTGTGTGTGTAGAGTGTGTGTGTGTAAGAGGTTTTTTGTAGAGTGTGTGTGTTTGAGTGTGGGTATGAGTGTGGGTGTGTATAGTGTGTTGAGTGTGTGTGTGTATGGGGTTTTGTGTAGATTTGGTGTTTTATGAGTGTGGGGTTTATGAGTGTGTGGTGTTTTAGGGTGGTTTTGGGTTTTGTGTGTGTTGTGTGTGTGTGTGTGTGTGGGGTGTGTGTGGTGTGTGTGTGGGTGTGGTGTGTGAGGTGTTATGGTGGTATGAGTGTATGAGTGTTGTGTGTTTTTATGAGTGTGTGTGTGGTTTTGTAGGTGTGTGTGTGTGTGTGTATGAGTGGGTGTGTTTATGATGTGTGTGTGTATGTGTGTTTTGGGTATGAGTGTGTGTGTTTGGTTGTGTGTGTATGATTTGTGTGTGTGTTGAGTTTTGGGTTTATGATTTGTGTGTGTGTATAGGGGTGTGTGTATGAGTGGGGTTGAGGGTGTGGTGTGGTGTGTGTGTTTTGGTGTTTGGTGTGTGTGTGGGTGTGTGGGTTTTTTGTGTGTGGTGTGGGTATGAATTTTGTATGTGGTGTGTGTGTGTGTGTGTGTATAAATTTTGAAATTTGTGGTGTGGTGTGAATTTGTTGTGTGTGTGGGGTTGTGTGTGTGTGTGTGTGGGGAAGAGAGAGAGAGACTCAGCAATCAATTTTTGCCCAATAATCACTCAGTTGTGCCCGGGTGTGGAAGTGTAAATTGCTCATTACTCTAAAATTTGTTCATGATTGCAGCCAGTAAAACGTAAGAAACCCTTTTCTTACAGTATTCATTACCTTTGTAATTTGTGAATTCATTCCTTTTTAACTTGTGGTTTTATTCTTGTACCTAGTTCGCCCTCAAAATTTGGGGCCCCGGGCCCCGGGGGCCCCTTTTGTCCCTTTTAATTGTAAATACCTTTGTAACTTGTCATGATTGTGAAGACCTACCTGGGATCTTCCTTTGTAAATTGTGAGTTCATTACCTTTGTAAATTGTGAATTCATTACCTCTGTAACTTGCTCGCTATCAAAACTTGAGGCCCAGTCCCCGGGCCCTTATGTCCTCTGAATCTTTTGACTACCCCCCACAGGGTGGGTTTGGGGTGCATATAAACATATTAAAATAACTAAACTAACTATCCCCCCCCAGGATGCAACCCCAAGGTTGCTGGGACCCAGGTACAACTATAACAGGCAAAAGGGTCAAGATAATATTTTTTTAATTGAAAGATATAGGCCGGGTCTTCAGATGTGGCAAGCGTTATTAATTTTAAACTACAGGGGAAGTAAAAAAAGGGTACGCTATATGCATTTTTTTAAAGGATTGTTTTCCCCGGAGAAATACATAATGAATACAAGTAAAATAAGAGACAGATTCGGGGCACATGGGAGAGAAAAATAAAAAATATAAAATGAGGAATAAAGCGCCGTCCCGTGGTTGGGGCGTCACCGAAGTTTCCCAAATCCCATAACACCGTTCCCGGCCAAATTTTCAAAATAACCAGCCCCCAGACCGCCCCACCCGTACTCGAACTTTTCACGTAGTATTTATCAAGTAGTAATCCCGTGAGGCATGGCGGCGCTGTTGAGAGAGAGTTAAGGGGGAATCCCGGCCGCCCAACTTTTAAATTATGTGGCGGTGTTGTGGAGGTTTTTTAAAATGCCCCCGCCCCGGCTGTTGGTCTAACACCCCCCCCTCCCGCACGCTCATTGGCCCCTGCTCTCTCCCTCCTGCAAGCTGATTATATCTCTCTGGCGGGGGTGCTTGAAACCTTGGCCCCCTTTATTGGCCCCCCCGGGGAGCCTACTCCATATTCATTCCTATTTATTTAGTGAAAAAGTAGTAAGTTTATTCAGGTATCCCCAAATACAGTTACTAGAATTACTACATAGAGCTTTTGGGGTAGGAACCCGGATAAACCCCAAAAAAGTCAGCGAGTGACTTATTTCCATTGGGGTCCTTTTAAACCCATTTTAAAAAAATAAAAGGTATAATATTTTTATTATTTACAAGAAGATAACATCTTTTAAAAGGTCCACCCCTTTGAGTTTTTGGGTTGGAAAGGGATAAATAAAATAACCGAAAAAGACTGGAAAGTGCTCATCCCTTTTCCCCTTTTAAAAGCAAATGACTCATAAATGATGGTTCCAAAACACCAGGCAGAAAAAACCTTTTATCCTATTAGAAAAAAAATTTAGAGAGTATTCTGAAAAAAGTTAAACTGATTAATTTTATGAGCCAAAATATTGATGAGAGTGATTGCCCCTTTCCGGTAGAATTGATATGCATTAACCAAAGTCGACAATGCCCTGGAGAGGGTGGTATAACCTATGATTTCTCAGCTTAAGGCACGTGCCCGTTTCCCTTTGTTGGGACTGTTAAAATTTATTACATTGAGGGGACTTTCCCACTTCCTGGACCAATAGTCTCATTGTGCCTATCCCTAAGCCCCAAAGCCCGATCATTTAGGCGATCTCCTTTAAATGTTGTCTTTTTAAAAATTTTTAAAGAATGATGCTTTAACAGACGTACTACAGAATCAGGAAACCCAATTTCCCCCACCTCTATGGGTTCTGAAAGGGGAAAAATGTGCAGAACGTATTTCCACCTTTCTCATGCACACACCCCCTACTAGTTTTACCACTTTTCTTGATCTAAAATCTGCATTTGATATTGCGAACAGAACCGTTTTTCAAAGAACTAGCCAAAAATGATATTGGGGGGGTAGCTTACTTGCTGGTAATAGGAACCCCGTCAAATAATCCTCGTCCTTTACCAAAGGTTCAAAATGTTCTAAAAAATGTCCCCAGGTACACCCCAGGGGGAGTTTTGTCCCATTTATTTTAAAATTTGATTAATGCCTTCCCAAATGCTTCCTGCCTCACCCAAAAAAATAGCTAAAAAATGCTGATGATATCAGATCCATCAAAAGGGCATAAGAAGGGGTGAATATCATTTTAATGAAGTTCAGGCAATTTGTAATCGACTAGGCCTCTTTATTTCCTCTAAAACAAAGATATTAACAAACAAACGACACCCCCCCCCCATCTATTTGCAGGGTGAAATCATTAGTTACGTTAAAATTTCAGATATTTGGTGTAGAGTACCTTTAACAAAACCACTATCCAAACTAAACAAGAAATGTTTAAAAATAGGCAAATGCTCCCAAAAAACTGTTGCTGGCTACAATCCCAAACTTTGGGGAATGTAGAAAAAATCGTGAGAAAGAGTAATACCTATGTTAGGTCCTTTAATTGATTTTTGCTGTCCCGTTGATTACTAGAGAAAGTTCTTCCCCCTTGGAGTTAAGCAAAATGAAGCCTAGGGTTATTCTTGGGTTTTCCAATCTACAAAAAGTTTTTTAAAAAAAAGGAAGGGGTTTGGGTTTTTTATTTCGGGTAGGATTGTTGAAATTAACATATCGGTAAGAATGTTGAGAAACGAAACCCGACCTGTCACAGGAATCTTTCCAAGTGTCTAGAGGTTTTAAAAACACAGATCAAAAGGATTGTGAAAAAGTGCATTGCATTAAGTTTTAAACCTGTTGAACTGTATCCTGTGCAACAAGGCATTTTACCCCTCCAGGAAGTGTGTTCATTTATATAGTACCTACAAGTCCCTCCCAAAAGTCTTTTATAAACCCCTTCCTTTAAATCTCTTGTTAGGCAACTGCTCAAGAAGAAATTTCTCACCCCGGTAGTAAAAAGTTATCACAAGTTAAACCTGATGGTTCTAACAGGGTCTTCTGGCAGGGTGCTCTGCTCTTGTTGCCACCTTCCCCAGTTAAGAACGTAATAAATTTTTTGAGTTAGGCAAAGAATTAACAACTGGGCGCTACACGAAAAATTGTTTGCAATCCCCAATGGCGCTAAACAAACTATGACACTGACTTGACTCTGTCATCTTATGATTCTATGTCATCATTGAGGCCTTTACTCATAATGATCCAACAACATGCTCTTGGAGAAGCCAGTATAGGTTCTAAAAAAAAGGGGCAAAGGAAATTAATTACAATTGCTATGGATCCCATCACACATTGGATTACTCCTTCATGATAAAGTTGATATGTTTGCCAAGAAGGTACCCAGAAGAGAATGTGAATATAACTTTGGTAAAACTGTGTCTACATTAGGAAAAATTTGGAAGAAGTAAAAAAAATAAAAAGATTTTAAGGAAGAGTTAGACCCTGAGTAATCATAACCCACTATGATAACATGAACGTGAAAGTTTTTTTATGGGCACTTGAAATGTAAAAAGACGACTGATTTTGTAGTGGCCGGGCTTAGGCTGGTACAAGTATTCGGGCATTTTTGGGGACACACAGTGATGTAAATAAAGTAAATATGTGATCAGGCATTGGCCCACTCTCTTGAACATATGTGTTTTAATTGTCCTCATTGAGGAATACAGGACAGACAGTATAAAAACCCTATGTAAATGTCAAATATTTTTTAATAAAAATAAGATACCAGATATACAAAGAAAATTTCCCTATATTTGTTGTAACAGATAAGTAAAATTAAGATATGTAGATAAAAATCCTATGTTTCCCTGTAACCCCTTTGGGGGCTATTTCCTGGCCTTTTTGTTCCATAGCCTCGCGTACCGTCCACGGAGGGATAGGGGACCAATAAACTAGCACTCGTGGAAAAATCTAATCAAATTTTAACAAAACAACCCTTTTGGCACTTTTTTAAATGGTTCAGCTATGATTTTTTGAATTGGGGATTTTTCCCTTTCCCTTTATTCTTAAATAAAATTTCCTCCATTTTTTCAAAATTTTTCCCTAAAATATTTTTTTCCCCCAACCCTTACAAAATCCCCAAAAATTTTCACATTTTTTTACAAAATTTAAAAAACCAAATTTTTTAAACCATTTTTCCCTTTCTTAAAACCCAAAATACCACTTTCCCACTAACCTTTTAAAAACCCCCTTTTTTCTCTCCCCTGGGTTTTTCGTTTATTTTCACCAGGGGGCGGCAGGGGGACGCATAAACACAGTCTGTTTTGAGTTTATCCGGGGGGGCTGTGACGGGAACTTCTATGGACCTATATACCTGCAATCTACGGATACATTGGTATTTTGGGCGGGAGATATAGGGTAGCGCTGAAAGGGCACGCGAGGCTTGGCAAAAGGGGTATGGGCGGGGGTAGACAAGTACCAGGAGGTTATTTGACATTAACTCGTTGTGCCCCTGCGACTTTACGACGTTTTCCCATTACACATGGGTTAAGATTAGAAATGTGCCTTCGAGGTGGATGATTTGAATCCTTTTGCGATGGGCAAAAAAAGGTACAGTAATATGGCCCCTGTTGGGAAGTGGGCCCTTGGGCCATCGCAGGGGAAAATCGAAGGTCGTATTTGTGAAGAACGTTCTTACCCTTTTTTGTCGATGTGGCTGCCAGAAAATTTGTACCAGGGGTTTGTGACTAGCTGGGGAACGCCGGACCTGTCGGTTTTTGGGGGATATGATCCCCTAGCGGCTCTGGTGGGAAAGGAGGGTGGCAACATGGAACAAAGGCAACACATACGCAATAAGAAGGTGAGGTTTGCCTTTTGTGCTCTGCCTACACAGGGGGCCTGGAGTGGGAGGTCGAGAGGCGGGGGGGATGGAGTCAGCGGTGTGACGAGGGGGGGACACCCCCTTTATTGAAGAGCTCGGTGTTTGGGAAAAGGACACCCCGACTGCAGTGCAGCATGTGGAAGACTCATTAGCCTGGCTTTAATGTTTATTGGTGCAAGAGTATTGGGAAGGTTGGGAGTCCGATCTGTTCTTGGGTCTGCTGTGGTTTAGGGATGGGAAAAGGATTGAGGGTTCATAGTGTGATAAGAATATTTTGATGCAAGCGGTGGGGGGTGGAGGCCACCGGGACAATATATCAACACATGATCAACGAGGGGGCATCCGGAAGCGTGCTGCTGCGCTATTGACCCGAGGACGGATCCGCCCCGTCAGGCACTGGCAAAAAGTCC